>OY755183.1:10293851-10328049 GCA_963576735.1 Bedellia somnulentella
TAGTTGTTTGCGCTGGTAGCAACCGTGATAGCCCAGTGGGTAGAACACTTGGTTATCGTGCAAACGACTAGTGTTCAAATCCTGGGTCGGGCCTACACCAATTTGTCTTTTCTAAAGACATATGTGTGGTTAATTTATCATGGTTGTTAACGGTGAGGGAAAACATCGTGAGGAAACCCACATGGCTGAGTTGTACTTAGTCATGTGACAGTGTATTCGTACAAAACGGCGATAGGCCTGCCCCCTATCACGTGAGTACACTGTCCATGCAAAACGTGGGTACTCTGAACACAAGGTGACAAAGTCACGTGATGTTCAGAAGTATTAGTACCTCTGCCAACCCCTTCGGGGATATTCGGCGTGAACGTTTATGTTTATGTTATGTTTATGTTATTGCGCTGGTTCCTGTTGGGGGCCATCTTGGTAATGGTGGCTATGCGTTTTGTTTTTACATGAAAACTTTGGTTTTTAAGATGCCTACTGTAGCTTTCTATAGCGTTACATTCAGAGTCGGTAGCAACAACATCATTTCTAACATCCAATTTGTATTATAGTATTTTAAAAAAACGTGATAACTGGTGGAGTTGGATTTAATTTTTGTAAGGAGGCGAGAGAGACATTGCGTATTCTTGTTCTGCAGCTTCCATCAAAACTTCCTTACAAGTAATAAGTATAATAAAATAAAGTTCCATTCTAAAATCCTGGATCCAACTTTAATAGCCTAAAATGGTCTGTAATTACAATATATTTAACTAAGCAAACAATTTAAAATGACCTGACGATTTATAATAGAGCTAAATTTACTAACAATCAAATATTTATCAATCAACTGTAAGCAACCGAACTGTGTAAATTTGAACTAGATAGATATAATTTATATACCGTTATCAGCTTCAAATAACAATAGTAATTCATTCATTTGATCGACTGTTTATTTCCATTGAAGTTTTGTTTAGAATTTAAAAAAAAGGAAATGTATTAGAAAACTGTTTCAAGATTATGATGCAAAGCTTTTACTATTTATGGCTAACTTTCATTACATTTATCGACCAAAACATCTACGATTAGCTTTTCAACAATTTAGATAACTTCTGTCATTCGTAATAAGAATGACTTAAACAACTATCCAAATCATTTAATTAAAAAAATCACGCGATTATATCATTTATCAGCGGCGGCTGCGGTTTTCATTACCTACAAATGTTATGATAACCCCAATGTTTTTGTTTGGTCTAGCCCTCCCTCTTGTTCATCGGTCAAATGAGTGCTAATAACATATTTTACAATGTATGTGTAATGTTGTATTTGTTAATACTCCGCTTAGTTCATAAGTTCATTGAAATGTTAGGTTTAGATTTCAACATGTCCAATTTACGTATTTCAAGATACGACATGACGTATGTAAAATCAAACAAACAAACAAAATAAAGTAATTGCCTTCCACGGTGGAAATTATCTTAATTTGCCTACGAAAAATGTATGCTATGCTTATTTCTTAGTCGTTGTAAAAGATAAAGAGTATACATTTCAAACAAGTTTTTCTGTTATAAGTAGATTATTTGTGAAATATTGAAATGGTGTTTTACACGATGGTAGTTTGTGGTCATTAAATGTTAATTTACTGTAGTATAGAGTGAGTGCTCCTTGTCCCCCTTTTGCCATTATATATTTAAGTTAGGGTTAAGTCTTTGAGGCAGTAATAAACATTACATGTTCAAACAGTTAACACGTATCATTAATTCCTACATTGCATGGCGACCCTGTTAGGATAACCTAGAACTAACTACCCCGTTTCTTTTCTTTAGATTTAAGTACGTAGAGTACAAGGTACTTCACTATCCAGCCTTACTTAAAAAGTATTCTAATGTATCCCCGGATGGTGGTTAGAAGGTGTGTGGGATCGAGCAAGTCAAGAATATTGTGAAAAGTAGACACGTTTTATGTAAATGATGGTCACAAAATTTTATGTAATTTTCGCTCTCACACGCCTTATAGTCTGCCGTGTAGTGCCGGCTTAGAATGTTACTTTACTACCCCTTTCTACATACTTTTTACATACGGGTGTCGTAAGAGGCGACTAAGGTATAGGGTTTTTAAGTGGTATTTAGACGATGCGGTTGAAGATCCATCATCCAAGATGCTTTATTTATACCATCTTCTCCCCTATCATCTTCCATATGTGGCTGAGGAGTTTCTAGCTCTAAAGCTCTAGCTACCGTTTTTTTGGGATTTATGGCCGAGAACTTTGGATTACAATCTTTGCAAACTAAAAATTATACTAATTATTGATAGATTGTTATCGCCTTAAATATTTCTCATGCATATTGGTAAATAAACAAAACGAATGAGTTAATCGGCTGATATAGGATAACTCATTGATAAGACAGAAAAATAACACATTAGAATGTTTTTTGACGTGACAACGTCTTATAAATTGATTTGCCGGGTGACACTTCAAGAAACTACGTTACGCTCCGCTCACGTTATGCGCTCACAATGAGAGCGAGTGAGAGGCACGCGTCCCTTCCACTCGGGCATGGTTAGCCCGCCTAAGAGCGAGAGAGACAGACATGATTTCATCCTTCTTCCTACTGTACGAATGAATATTCACATTAAAATTATTTTACCACTCAAAGTCGTTGTCACGTAAAACTTTCGCCCGTATACCGACTTATACAGGCAACCAATTTTTTTTTATAATTTAGTTTTCTCATAACAATTATGTTTTTGTGAACGCATTATATATATCTGCTCTTTTTCAGTTATTCCTCTACGCGTAGCTGTTACAAAGAGCAAATACATAAAATTTACTTATGCACGCACGTAGGCAAACATGAAGAACTTCTGAGAATTGTAATTTTTGTCAAGACTGTAATCCGTTACTGTATTACATATAGTACTCTAATAAGTAATTTATAAAGTTGTACCTACGTCTAATAAATACTGAGGGTATAAAATACTAGCTCAACGATACTATTATACACAACGATATACATAATATAAATAACATCTAAGACTGAGAAACAAGTATCTATATGAATCATAACATTTTTAATTGTGCAAGGAATTAATCAGCAAAATTCGTTCAACGCAGTTAGTTAGCGGATCGGTATAATTGTTGCTAAGCGCAAAACTGGAAACCGGCTAGACCATTTCAAATAATTATTTTTTAAAGTATTTCCGAAAATTTTGCAGAAGATTCTTAGCTATTGAAAAATGGAATAGTTTTGAGGATAATATTAAAAACCTCATTTTCTAATGGCATGACAGAAACCCTCAGCAGGTTGGCTAAATATGACAATTTGATGACATTCACTTGATTAACATTAATTTAACCGTAATAAAATTAAAAGACTCGAATACAGTTTTTGTAGTTCTGTGAAAAGACCAATTTGCATAGCAAGAATAAAAAAATATGGTTTTCTGTGCGGTTATTTTACTCTCCAGTTTAAGTTACATTTATAGCGTATTTATGCAGTTTTTTATGGTCAAACTACGACCAATTATAACTTCCTCGACACAACTAAAGAGACATTTCTGGAAGTCTGTTGTGACGACCTCTAGATGACAGACTCATTCGTACACAAGCGGTGTCATAAGAAATCCTTCATCGCGGTACCGTAATCTTTTCTAACTAACTATGAACACAAATTATAAGTTGGTACACAGCAGGGTGTACTGGTCAGTATATTTTTGCTATTTCAGCAAGGAGTTTTTACACTTAGCCCCGCTTCCTATTGTATTTCGGATGCAGCTTTTTTAGATAGTTTTATACAAAAATAGTTGGTATACCTGATAGGAAACCCGCAGCCGCAATGCAGGTCAAGATTCTTTTTTTAAATAGCGTTGTTTAATAAGTTGGTATACCTGATAGGGAACCCGCAGCTGCAAATGCAGGTCGGGCCCATACTCGCCGTCCGGCAGCTGTATGCTCGGCGGCAGGCCCAGTCGCTCGGCGGCCGCGGCGGAGCGCGCTCGCGTCTCCTGCTCCACCATCTCCTGCAGGCGACCCACCATCGCTTGCAGCCGCTGCTGGCTCTCCCATTCCCTGGAATATGGGAGGATGGCGTTAGTTTTTTAGAAGGGTAGAATATTGCGACTGTTGTATTGTATGGAGCGCCCATTCGCAGCTGTATGGGAGGCTGATGTTAGTTTTTGAGAAGGGTAAAGAATAGCGACTGTTGTATGGATCACCCATTCCCAGATATATGGGAGGCTGATGTTAGTTTTTGACAAGGGTAATGAGTTTTTTTCTTGGTTGGCAACCCCATTTCCTGCTATATGCAACAATTTTGGTAATGCTTTCTGCTACTAAAACACGACTCAATTTTCGAAGGGGTGGCAGATAATTGGAGACCCATCACTGACAATATTTTAGAATCTTTTCCCCACTCCACTTTCAAAGGGATATCTTTGGAAGGTGTCTATTGCTAATTGGAAAGGATTTCAACTAACTATCTATACTATACTATGGTGGCGCCCTCTATGTTAAGAATTGAATATGCAATCTAATAATCTAGCTGGCCTCACAATTTTACACTATTTAACAATCACAGCCGCTTTTGTAGATGAAACCACGACGGGAATCTACGGTTAGAAATTAGATATCGCTAATCTTTGCTATATTAGTATTTACATGAAAACTTCAAATATCTTAATATTGCTTCAATCACTACTCAACGCACATAAAATGTAGCACTATAGAGCATATTCATTTTCTGAAGTTTTGAAGTTAAATGAAGTGATTTTTGAGCCGGTGAAAATTTTATATTTTCTCTATACAGGTACCCAAATATAAATAAGTTGAGTTACCTATAGCTGCATTTTTTTTAACATGTTGCAGTTCGTTAGAAGACATGAAAAAAATATGTATCAAAGTATAACATACATAACATAACATAAACGTTCACGCCGTTTATCCCCGAAGGGGTTGGCAGAGGTACCAATACTCCTAAACTCACATGGCAAGCGCCATCTAGTTACCAGAGAAGGTACCCACGTTTTGCTTAGACAGTGTACTCACGTGATAGGGGGCAGGCCTATCGCCGTTTTGTACGAATACACTGTCACATGACTAAGTACAACTCAGCCATGTGGCTTTCCTCACGATGTTTTCCCTCACCGTTAGCAACCATGATAAATTAACCACACATATGACTTTTAGAAAAGACAAATTGGTGTAGGCCCGTCTCAGGATTGGAACACACGCCCTTCTGTTTTTCGGGCGGGTGTTCTACCCACTGGACTATCATGTATTAAAGTATATTGTGGTTTATTAAGACAATATCTCATATGAAATATAATAGAGAAATCCAATACTCAGTAGTGGCAGTTATGAAATTGTTAAACAACAAGAAATCATGAACAATAAATTTAAAACCACATCCAAGAACATTTGCATGCGCCACTGTCTGATGACTACAAAATTACTATTAATATAATACTCTATATTTCATTATATGATCAGTTATTAATTAGATTAAGCTTTGAATGCTCAGTGCTACGGTACGGTATGTTTGCTTTAGTTTATTTTATACATAGTTTAATAAGTTTATCTTGTTATGTCTGTTTTTTTTTCTTAATATGTTGTTTTAATTATTATCTTTTCAAGGGGAATTGTAAGTTATGTAATTTATACCTTCACACCCTATTTGCCCAAAGGATTTAGGTTACTTACATAACTTAAATACAAATTAAAGCTAAAGTTTGATTATTTTTTTAATGTATGTAGCCCCCACATAATGAGGGCTGTTTTTAGTATCTCCATGCGGGCATTTATATTATCCACTAATTTATTATCCCGGCTCTTAACAGGTAGTGTTATTTTTCAAATATGTAAGGTTTTTCTGTTATGCTCAGCCTTAAGTTACTAAAAAACGGTTGAGTGGTTCTAGAGCCTTTGCATAACAAATGTACGAAAAGACACTAAGGTACTTTATTTTTACTCATAATCATGATAACCATGGGATAGGCAGAAATTATCGATTACCACTTTGCTTGATCCTGACTGATCTCTTGCATTTGTTACATTCATTATTTAGGAGGTTCACTATTTATAATATTACTAAGTATTTTAGAACTTAGATCTAGATTAGTCTCCAAAGCTCCATAGAAGGGAGGAGGGATATTAGGCTCAATAAAAACTTACAATGATGTGTGATGTCTGTGCTCGTGTCGACTGCGCGGCCCCCCCGCCGCTGCCAGCCGCTCCATGCCCGCACACCCCGGCACTTGCACCGAGAGCATCTGCAAATCACAACACACTACTCTCATTTATGTCGTCCGATATTCACTCAACTGTCACTGACAGCTAGTTTAGTTAAGGAAACAAAAAAGAGGGAAATAAGAGATGTTTCTTTTCATTTATACATACAAAATGTAGTGGTTGCAATATCAAAAATCTCTTAATCAAAGTATTATCGTAACTCTTCATTTAACATTATATGTACAGAACATACTGATTATCTATTACCATAATATTTTGAATCATTTACTAAAGAATAATACAAAATTATCTGCATAGCTAAAATTAAAGACTCCATATCAGCAATAAGAAAAAACAGAGCCCTTAGCTATCTCTTTTTTATTTATTAATTTCAGTTCCTGCAAAATATATGGCTAATATGGCTTACATTGACCAAAAATTAAATAAGGTGAGATAGTCACCCTGATTTAAAGTCCTGATATTTGGACTATACAAAAAGAACCTTAATTAAATAATGTATTTCCAAAAAAAATATCTTACTTAGAGAAGTGACTATTGGTCTTTTAATGTTTATAAGTATTTAATGACAGAGTATTCTTCAGACACTTTAATGAACTAAAAATAACTAAAAGTGGCTGGAAACTATGCAATATAAAATGTTTGAACTTCATACACTTGATAAATTTATTTTATTATGATTAATATAAATACACAATTACACAGTCTTAATAAGATTTTTTAGATATTTCAACCAAATACTAAGTAGAGAACAATTTTCACTTGCACTTGCACGTGGGGCAATGTTGCTAAAGAAAATCATAAATTAATAACACTCATTTTTTTGTGGTAAATTATAAAATAATAGCTAATGAAAATATATTTTACAAAGACTGTTATCGAAAATCCTATTTACCCTTGAGGAAACTCACTGCTCTTATCAGGGAGTGTTTTATAAATTAAATAATTAAATTTTAGTTATCTTTATGCATCATCTAAACACCTCATCAACAAATCACATAAATCTAAATATAATTGTCTCATTGTTGTAACTAGTAAAATTGAGTGCCATAGTAAATACATATTCAGTGATTCCTCAGAGTGAAATAAAGACAAAAAGAAAACATTAAAAACCTATTTAAACTTGAGAAAGCAGAGTGGATTGTACATTTTTAAATGAAATCATATATTTTCTCCTATCAAATAATATGCTTATCTATTTTATCAAGATAAATATGCTAATATCTGACAGGTTTGATGTTTCTTTTTATCAACACTTTTTATTTCCATTCCTTGAGTTGAGCTTGCATCAAACAAAAAAGATATTTATTATCAAGAAAATTTAACTCATATCTATAATATTGCATTTAATTGCAGCTATAACATGTACTGGAGCAACTACAAAGTGAAAAAATTGTCAGGGCCTTATGAGACAATAAATAAAATTCAGGGACATCCCATCCCTGATGTAGAAAGAATAACATTCAGTAAATATGAATAAACTCTTAAAAAGTCCATAAAAAAGATAATTTCTGACTTATATTTGTGTCTGTAAAGAAACATAAAATAGATGAAGGTATCTAGGGAAGTCACACTATTACCTGCATTTTGCGTGCATAATTGAAACTGATTTGTTTAGTGAGGGAGAGTCGATCACAGAATTATCTATCATTAAAAATGTACAAAAACAACGTCTGGGAATGACGTTGCTATCGGCGCGCCTCTTATCACTTGGCACGCTCCCATCGTCTCGCGACTGCCTGATGTTTCGATTCGAGATAGAGTTTTAGTGGCCTCTGAAGTTTATCACTTAGTACGTAAATAACAGAATAACACTCAATCTTTGTATGACAATAAATATCAAGACAAGTAGTTATTTAATTAATAGCAAGCTCATAGCAGGCAATAATACCAGATTGATAGTGAAGTTTGTTTCAAATATGAGAAATAAAAAACACCAATAGGTAATATTGAATAATATGTAACTAAAAACAAAATAATCGACTTTAAGCGTAAATTAACATCAAAAAACTTACTATTTTGACAAAAACTGCGTTCGTAGTTTGCTTCTCAGAACTTTGTTATGAATTTGTGATGTTTTCGTTTTGAATTGAAGCAGAAGCAGGAGAATGACTGACAGTCGATGATAATAGTGATGTGAATTGTATGACAATCAAATTGGCACGCAAGGTTTTAATCGAATGACTTCTAGATTTCACACATATTTGCAAAAATCATTCTTGTAAAATCACATATGCACAATCATTCCAATATATTTTGCAATAACAATGCACACTTTATAGATAACACTTCTAACCAGAGCATCAAATAATTAACTATTTTACACTAATAAATAATATGTTTAATATTAAGAATCAACAGCACTATAAAAATAATTTACTTTTAAAATAACAGTAACATATATATTTCACTATTGAATAAATTTTGAAGACTGAGTCGTGTGACTCTTTACACATATTGGCTGAGGCGCGCCTGTCATCGAGCGAGTCTTGTTCTTCAATGACGCGACGCGCTCCGATCGCTCTCTATGCGCAGTATTCACATCACAACACAATAGGCATGGAATATTTCACAAATAGCATATGATTAATCATATGATTTTAATATTCATGTGTCATATGATAATAGCATTTAGAAAGGTTGCTACTAATCATTCCTGGTCACACCACATCTTAATCATGACATTGAATGAAATCATAAGAAAAGCAAAGCGAGTGACTTTTGGGTGGGGTTATCTTTGTAAGTGTAAGCGAATAAGAAATATTGAGTTAAGAAGTATCAAACTTTACTTTACTTTTGGTATAACCTGTAAGCTAAGGGTATAAGGCTTAAAGTACTATGAAGTAAAAAATAATAGATAAGAACTATTGCTATTTGAAAATTATATGACTTATGTTTCCGAATTTCGGCTATTTTGCTTTGAATGAAATGAAATCAGTTAGTAAGTCAGCTGTTGTGATAGCGAAACGACCTAATTTTGTATATTTACGCCGCAACTTGCTAACCGGGGGTGAATAATAGTTATTGTTAATATTTTAGTGTATATGTGATAATGATAAATAAAACTTTTATAAAGTTCAATTGAACTATGGAAATATCATACATCCATACATACAAATAATCACGCAATTAGTTCCCATTGGGGTAGGCAGAGACTATTGATCGCCACTTCGCACGATCCTGACAAACCTCTCTGGCTTCGTTTACATCCATCAATGTTATATCAAATCTATATAAATATTATTTAATAATCAAAGTATGTTTGCTTGAGCGTTACTACAAAACTGACGTGACGACCTCTATTTGAACTGCAACCTTATCCTTATCGTACATTATAATGTAAAATCATATGCATATTGCATGTAGCAAAAAGTATGAAATATTATAATTGTTAAAAATCATGAACTATGAAAAATAGCAGTAAAAATCATATGATAAAATTTAGCAATAGCACCAAATGATTATGAATTAAAAGTAGCAATCATTGCCATGCCTACAACACAATGTAGCGGGGAGAAACGAACGAGCACCGACGGGTGTGGCAATACTAAACTAACTAGCTGGCTTCGGTGTACTGCCTCGCTCGCTGCTACTAGACGCACGGCACAGACAGACAGAGCTGCGCTGTGAACCTCTTGTACTTTGCACACAATCACAATTAATGAGGTACATTACATTAGTAGTTTGTGTGCTCGGTGAGGTGACCTTCCTTTACATAACTAAACTAAAAGGTAACTGCAGTCAAGAAAATGTTGAAAATATTGAATTTTATGTGACTACTTGACCAGTATGTGAAATACAATTTTATGCGATAGGTATATGGAACTTAAACCATATAGGTATGCACTATTACATCACTTCAGAACAATAGCTTATATTCTTTGTAAGGTCATGCACTTATTTCGTTTGCTATATTATTTTTTTGATTGGTTATAAGTTTTCGGGTTTCGCTGCCTAGATCAAACTGAGAAAGAATAGTCAAATTTAGTTATGTCTGTAAAAAATGTGCTAAAACTGTTATACTCTTAGATGTTATAGTTAAATTCCGTTAGGCATAAAACATATGTTTCCAAATACAAACCCATCATGGCACTTATTTTTGTTAAGCATTATGTAAAGTTTGCCCATATTGTTAAATAAATTGGATAATTTCAATGGAAATTTATTTTTCAGTAAGAGTTTTCAGGGAGAGAGTTTTCCGTAAGATTACAAAGGAAAGGTTAATAAGAACATCTAGCACATGAATCGTCAGTTTTGGTATTCTCATTTTACTTTTGACAACTTCTATCCATATGATTGGATTAAGCTTTCATGACCAACTTAACCTTATCCTAAACTATTTTTTTAAAATCTTTGTAAAATAGTCAATATATTTTGATA
This sequence comes from Bedellia somnulentella, assembly GCA_963576735.1. NCBI lineage: Eukaryota > Metazoa > Arthropoda > Insecta > Lepidoptera > Bedelliidae > Bedellia > Bedellia somnulentella. The sequence continues at coordinate 10,304,455 of OY755183.1, forward strand.
AATAAATTGAAAATATGTATATTGGTAATTAAATAAACTCTTAATAAATCAATAGATTGAAATAATACCATATCTAGTAATACTTTTTTCTTATTAAGCTGTTTTAGGCCCGTGCAAAATATTACGCAAGAAGATTACTTAATTATTTTGATAACCAAATGCATAGTAAATATTTTTCATTATATATTTTTCATCAATTTATTTTATGTGATGTATTTTAGATTATTCGATAAGATCAATGGGATAATCGATGAGTAGCATTGACATTGTGAATCGATTATTACTCTCTTCAGTTTCTTACGTCACTAATTTCGTTAGTGAAAAGCTATCGATCGATACCAGTTATTGATCGAATTAGTATCGATAATATTAGTATGATTCCTCGGATAAGTCTAGGAAATGCCAAAATTAAGAGTGTTTTGCCGTTATCATGAAACCTAAATTTCATAACCACTCCAAAACTCAAGATAATCAAAATTCTATTCCATATTACTACTTTTATAAAGTATGCTTTTAAAATACGGTTTACTTGCTTCGTTCCCAATATAATTAATTCCTTTTTAGGAAATTATCCACTGAAGCATATAAATTGAAGCTCATTATGGCCATGGTCTTTTAAAATTATAAACCATATTCATGATCGATGTAAACGATGCTAGAAAGATCTGTCAGGAACGTACAAAGTGTAGATTGATAGTCTCTGCCTACCCCAATGGGAACTAATGGCTTGAGTATATGTATGTTAAGATTACTTCAGCTGTGTTCTGTTAGTTTAAAATAACGCTTATGTTTCTTCCGGTTTGTATGTCATTTGAAAAGAATAAAGGTTCTGGGGCTTTTTAATTGATCGCAGGCCGTAGCGGACAATATATCCTTTATTTTACTAAATCTTTAACTGGCAGATTTTGGGATTTAATGCGTGAGTATTAGTAGTAGTGGATGTAGCTGCTGAGTAGTGTCGGGTTAGAGTAGCACTACCCCGATTGTAAGAGTCAACTAAGGGTACCGGGGCTTTTTAAGTGATTTTTGGGCGATATGTTGATATTTTAGAAAAACGAAAAACAGATATTTTATAATCTTTTCCCCTCTTAACTTCCAAAGGTGGCTGAATAATTTTCTGATTCTGTAGCTTTGGCTACCCTTTCTAGGTATTTAAAACCGTGAGTATGCATATTATCCACTAATGTCGTTATTTGAAATTATTGGACCGCTAACGATGTGAGTTTCAGTTGAAAAAAATCCAATGGATTTGAGCTTTGAAAGTAAAAATAATAAGGTCCTTAAAGTATTAGCACAAGATCAATCGCCACTCCAGACTTACTAGTAGCAAGGTCAAGCCTATTTACCATTTTTTATACAATTAAAATGAAGTAACTTTGTTGTAATAACAAATATATCCGAAAAGAGTCTTCAAGACTATCGAATTCGGTTTTGTTCCTATTGAAACTCCGTCTGTCCGGGGCGGTAGGCGATCGTGTATTAGGGGAGGTTTAGAGAGAGAGAGAGAAGAATATGTAGCGGTCAAAAAGAATTGTTAGAGTAGTTATTTCAATTAATACTTAGCATTTGAAAATTTTTCATTATGAGATGATAACAGCGAGGCAAAACGTTTTTAACACACTGAAATATTTAAATCAAAATTTAGTTAACATGAATGCCTACACAACGAATCATACTAAGCATTTTGCAAACAAAATTTCATATCAATCAGTTGGTTTCAACCAAAAATATTAGTTTCTACCTTTTTTTTAAATATATAAATAACGGTGAGGTTCAGTTCAGTTAGTAATAAAGTCTTAAGCATCTCTAACGTCTCATTAGTTTCAATTTAATAAGCAAAAGTTTAATAATGACACAGACAAGTCATAGTTATTTTAATTATTTTTATAAAAGAACGTGATGTGTCTTGCCAGCTAAAACTGTAACCGTTCAATAAAGGGCAACCTTGAAACTATTGTTATATTGTCACGATTGCTCATCCATTGCTCTACTGTTGCAATGAAAATTTCATCAAAACCTTCGAAATCATAAGCTATGGTGAATCTTCGCGTATCGTAGAGCCTGTTTTTAAAAATATCTCTATAGTTCTCCCACTTCACACTGTATAAAATATGGAATTTAATTAAGACAGGGCTTGTTGGCTGAACGTGGGTACCTTCTCTGGAAACTAGATGGCGCTTGCCATGTGAGTTCAGGAGTATTGGTACCTCTGCCAACTCCTTCGGGGATAAACGGCGTGAACGTTTATGTTATGTTATGTTATGTTGTTGGCTGTTAAAGGATTTCCAATGCTTCTCGACAATTACTAGTATTATCATCCACAATAATTTTTGTTCGGTTTTTTTGTAATTCTATAGGCCGCCGGTCGCAATGATCTGTAATCCGGGGGCGGGCGGGATATTTCAAAATATTTCCAAATAAGATTTAGAGCAATCAATGTAAATGATAATCATCATCTAGTGAAAGCAAGCAAGCCTTGTTTCAAAAAAATCCATACTACTTAGTTTGAATCACGGTTAGTGTGGCTTTACCATGGCTTAGTGATTCATAGGTTTGAATGGCATATGGAATGCTCATTACAACACTCGACCAACCGGGATAATATTCAGATAGTTTAAGGATTTTCTCTTTATTATACGTTTAAACGTTTACAGTTATATCTGCTAAAATACACCACAGAACTTTTGTAGTGACATAATAAAATAAATACTAAAAATTAATTGGTATTTCATAAACGGGGTTCGAACTTCTCTTTTAAAAGGTCTTAAAATAAGTACTTTTTACGAATATAACCTGCAAATAAACATCTTAACAAAAAACGTCCACAGACTCAACATCTCGGAATCATAAAGGGTTGTCAATTTGGCGATATAGGTGATTATGGCGATAATGGCGATACGTACGGGGTTGACGGCGTGACGGCGACGACGCAATCGTGCGCGGGCCAGAGCTGCGGCCGCACAGCCCAACAACACGACGCCAGCGCATGCGCCCACGAACCACCACTCTGAAATAAGCAGGTATTCTTGTAGTGGGAGACTAAGATACTCATATTTTGTATGGTTATCTGATGGTTTAATTAACAAGAAAATCGCTGGCGTAACGTATTAGTAATCGTTTGCAGATAGAATTCTCAGAATGTAATCCCTTAGGCAAAAAAATATTTTAAATTTTGTAAAAGTTGTAACAGCTATTATAAAAATGATAGACTATCAATGGTATAATTATTTCCCTCTACACAAAAATTTAAAATAAGTATGAGTAATATAAAGCAAATTCTTTACTTTGTGGCGAGAGGTATTGACTATACTAGGTAACTCTATATGGTATGACAGATTACCAGGCTACCCCCTTCTAGATAAAAAAAGAAAAAATATATATTTCATATTGAAGATTTTTTACAAACATATTTCTTAGATAAATATGCGGCTGATGGTGTTAATTTGCAATGCTTTACGAAATAAAAAAAAAGTTCTGATCCAAAATCAGATGCGTCGCATTTCTATTAAATAATCGTGTCATGGAGAGAGCTGAATTTGTTAACTTACTTACACTGTGCTATAGTGATAGATTAGCCACTACATCCGGACGTCACCTGGTATAGAAACGCATACAGTCAAAGTCAAACGTTGTTCTTTACTTTTACTCACTTCAATTCTTGCTAAATTTAACTGCTTCTGATTGGCCCGTAAGACGCTTATTGGTTTTAAAATGTTTGAAGCAAATGTCAATAAGTCATAGTAACATACATATTTTCATGCCACTAGTTCCTATAAGGGTAGTAAGAAATTATCGATCCCCACTTCCTACCATTCTGGTAAACCTCTCGAGCATCATTTACATTTATCAATCATACCATAAACACCATTTTATTCTTCAGTCTTTAGAAGTAATATTTATGAGGACTTTCTCCATTTAAACTAAATGAATCCACTGTGGTCTTCGTCTACGTCTACTGACATTACCATCGACATTAAACATGGGCAGCATTGGCATGTTATTCTTTATGTATATCGAGTGTGAGAATGTGTTTGATTTAACGAACCACCACTCTGAAATAAGCAGGTATTCTTGTAGTGGGAGACTAAGATACTCATATTTTGTATGGTTATCTGATGGTTTAATTAACAAGAAAATCGCTGGCGTAACGTATTAGTAATCGTTTGCAGATAGAATTCTCAGAATGTAATCCCTTAGGCAAAAAAATATTTTAAATTTTGTAAAAGTTGTAACAGCTATTATAAAAATGATAGAATATCAACGGTATAATTATTTCCCTCTACAAAAAAAAATAAATAAGTATGAGTAATATAAAGCAAATTCTTTACTTTGTGGCGAGAGGTATTGACTATACTAGGTAACTCTATATGGTATGACAGATTACCAGGCTACCCCCTTCTAGATAAATTAAAGAAAAAAATTATATTTCATATTGAAGATTTTTTACAAACATATTTCTTAGATAAATATGCGGCTGATGTTGTTAATTTGCAATGCTTTACTAAATAAAAAAAAAGTTCTGATCCAAAATCAGATGCGTCGCATTTCTATTAAATAATCGTGTCATGGAGAGAGCTGAATTTGTTAACTTACTTACACTGTGCTATAGTGATAGATAGCCACTACATCCGGACGTCACCTGGTATAGAAACGCATACAGTCAAACGTTGTTCTTTACTTTTACTCACTTCAATTCTTGCTAAATTTAACTGCTTTTGATTGGCCCGTAAGACGCTTATTGGTTTTAAAATGTTTGAAGCAAATGTCAATAAGTCATAGTAACATACATATTTTCATGCCACTAGTTCCTATAAGGGTAGGAAGAAATTATCGATCCCCACTTCCTACCATCCTGGTAAACCTCTCGAGCATCATTTACATTCATCAATCATACCATAAACACCATTTTATTCTTCAGTCTTTAGAAGTAATATTTATGAGGACTTTCTCCATTTAAACTAAATGAATCCACTGTGGTCTTCGTCTACGTCTACTGACATTACCATCCACATTAAAAATGGGCAGCATTGGCATGTTATTCTTTATGTATATCGAGTGTGAGAATGTGTTTGATTTAACTATTGTTGAGTAATAGTTTCTTTACAATAATATATAATGATTCTGAACTTTATAAATAGACAGTGGACAAGGACCGTTGATGTTTTGACTCCTTTCTATATTTACAACAATATCCATTGTAAACCTTAAAATAGTTTCGAAAATCTAAGTTTCCTAAGAAAGACGACGAAAACAACTACATACATATACATATACTCACGGCTATTTACTACGGAATTATACAACAACTAATTACTTAAAAATAAACAAAGACTTTGAAAGCGGTCGCTGAAACCGGTAAAACACGACGGTTTATTTTAATTAAATCAAAGCAGCTTACAAATTATAATAACGTGTACTAAATATTTAACCAACTTTGATAGCTCGTCATGTTCAGAAGTATTAGTACCTTTACCAACCCCTTCGGGAACAACGGCGTGAACACAACCGCTTTCCATGCAGGAGGCGTAAGTTAAGACCCTGAAACCTTGAGTCGGGCCTACATCAATGTATTTTCTTAAGTGATATATGTATAGGTACCTAAGGTGTCAATGTTGAGGGTAAAAATCGTGAAAAAACTCACGTGGCTGAGTTTTACTTAATGACATGTCAATTTATCTATTCCTACTAAACGGCTGTAAGTCGGCTCCCCCATGTGAACACAAATCCATGCAAAACTAAAATTGATATCTCTCACTGTTAAGTTGTTAGCTTGATAGTAGACTACTACCCCTTTATTTTCTATATTCATTGTCTTTTTTGGTTTTTTCATCGATGATAGCTCATTAGTAGATCCACCTAAATCCTAAAATGGACCTGGAACCAACGTGTCTTTCATGTGTGTGGTTAATATACCAAAGTTGTTGCATCATTGATGTAGACCGGGGTTCAGGGTTTGAACATACGTCTCCTGCATAAGAAGCGGTGGTTATCACACTGAGCTATTAAGGTTTGTTAAATAGCTAGCACACGCAATAATAACTTTTAAGCTCACTTTGATACAATTAAAATAAATCGTCGTGTTTTAAAAAAAATATAAAGTTGATGTGACTAATGATCGTGTTTGTAACGCAGCAGGAATGTAACAAAGGTGATATGTACTGACATTGTTATGTCTCCGAATCTTTTACATTGCATTGCATGTTGATAATGCCATGTGTAAACATCGGAGTTTGTTTTGTCTTTATCGGATAGGTACCTCTTACTACCTACCTACCGGTTCTTAGCAATTTTACTTCACACAGTCACAGGTGATAATATGCTATACAATAGATACGATCATATATATGTCGTGGCCATATCGTAAATTTGAACACATCATGAAATGATCGATCATTTCATGAAATGGTCGTATTTCATGAAATGTTCAACTGTTTATTGGCCACATCGTGATGTGGTTTGGGCAAATCAATGATAAGAAATCGTTTCTCGATATGGCCAACTAAACGCGCGGCCTCTTCATGAAATGGTTGAGATTATTTGGTCATTTCGTAAAATAGTTACATTAATTACCGGTAGAGGCGCTGAGAACGCTTTGTTTATGAGTGAAGATGGCGGCCGCTGACAAAAGCGTTATTTCTCTCAGTAAAAAGTTAATAATTAGTTATTAAGCGGGGAAGAGAGTAATAACAAAAGAGTTTTCGACGAAAAGGTTCTCGAATACTTTGCTAATTACGAAAAAACTGAGCAATATGTTAAAAAACGGTACAGTTTGGATCGAATTTTACAGGTTACCCTATTTCTACGATCTGGCCAAGCGTGGATGACAAAATCGTGAAACGTTGACGATTTTATGATCTGGTCAAATTAAGTTGGCCACATCATGAAATGTGACCATTTCATGAAATGATCGATCATTTCACGATGTGTTCAAATCTACGATATGGCCACGACATATACATGCATACACTCACGACGGGTACTTACATAATGAACATACATACATACATACACACATATACTAGAAGTGGTAGCCAGAGCTAAGAAATTAGAAATTCCTCAGCCACTTTTAAATGGGGAAAAGATGGTAAAGTAAAGGTTGTTGGTGATGGGTCTGCAACCGCATCGCCCAAAAATCCCTTAAAAGCCCCAATACCGTTAGTCGCCTCTTACGTACACCCATCGGTAGAAACGGGGTAGTGCTATTCTAAGCTACACTACACGGCGGAACGACATGAAGAACATTAAATTACATATGATTTAAATTAATATCTATACTTAAACCGAAAATATAAAACGGAAGAAATTTAAAGTTGTTTGACATAAGTTTAAAATATATGAACTATAAATGCAAGATGTTCGCAGGACGTAAAATTTAAAATACATATTTGCTAATAAAAAAAACTTTAATTTTGGCTTTCTGGGAATTTATTGAAAAAAAGTAGGTTGTTTAGAAATATTATATTAGTTTATATTTTTGTATTATTTCCTTGAACTAATTTTTCTGCATTTTGACGTAAAGCCACAGTTCCCATAATATCGCCAATACATTGTTGTTTAATTTAATTCGAATCACCTACATAGTTTTCTGCATACATACATATACTCACGGCTATAAATCTAAAAAAGGATAGCCAGAGCCTCAGAATAAAAAATCTTAGCTACTTTTGGAAATCGAGTTTGGAAGAGATGGTAAAATAAATGTTGTCATAATTAATAACCAAATCTTTGAAAATTTCACGGCAGCTATATTGGGTCAATAACGGTACAAAGAGAAGAAAAAGAAAGATATGCACCTTCATTTAACCTATTTTTAATCATTTTTTTAATAACTAGACTTTAAAACCCAAGGTACGGAAAACTATAAATGCTAGTCGAAAACCCCAACCCCTTCTGCTATATTAATTTTTATTTGAAGTACTTTACGTTTTGAGAATATTATATTCTAATATAAATAACCTTAATTACAAATTCAAGTAGAGTATCATTATCATCACTTGCTTCGCGTAGCAGTCCTCACTGTTGACAACCCCTATAAGATCCCTCAGCGCACTCGTTCCAGCATTGGGTTTACCCTGCACTTCCTGAATTCAGGGCCAAGCTTTAAACTCATCAAGGTCAAACAAAAATAAATATGCTACAAATTTTACATGACTAAAACATCTAAACTCATATTCATCATTTATTTTATGAAGAACCGTTTAAACGGCAGGTTCCTGCGTCTATCTACACCAATAATAAAATCGCCTTGAAATAATATTATTATAAAGAAAATATTATTATCTTGCTGCATTGACAGCCAACAGTCATATTGTCTATAAATGTAAGGTACATGTTATAAGACATGCAAAAAAAACAAGTTTATAGTTACAAAGTGAAAACGATTAATAAGAAGTCAATACTAAATGGTAATTTGTATGTAAGTTAATCAAAACCTATAAGTGTCTCTCTAAATTACAATTAATATGTCTTTTACAATTATAAACAAAATGATTCATTAAATTTTAAATAATAAAGGTCAATCATCAAAATACAATTTGACCTATACAAAATATTAGTGAAATAGAGTCGTTCAGTTCTAAATAAAAGGTGGTTAAAAGATATTTGATTTGATATTTGATAATCATTTAAAAGAGACTTTGTATGCACCAATCAATTGACACCGCTCAATGATGATTGATAAAAGCTGATAGTCACAGATGCAAATATGTGTTGATGACGTCACCTTACAGATCGTCCCAAACAAACGGCATGTGTTCGCGCGTACTCGACAAAAATTCGACATCGTTCGCCCAAGAATGCATTCTGTGATTTATTTTTAGAAGGAGAGGTGCGGGGGAGGCGGGGGCGGCGGCGTCGTCTGGTGTCGGTCTGCCATGCCGGCCCTGTCGACTACACCGAAATAGCTCCACCAACTGTCAGTACCTGCCCACGTGGTCGCCGATGCCGCTCGCTGCCCAATCATTCTAAGCAAGCTAGGCTACCTGTAATCCTCTTGCGTTTAGCTAATAGTTCCTCATTAAATTATCAAGCAATCGTTATTCAATGTTAAGGACGTCTAGAATAAACATTGGCAGTCATCGAGACACTACGTTTAGGGTTATGTGTTCTGTATTTGTTAAATAACCGTTTGGTGTTTTTGTGTTTTTATGGTATTGGTTTGATTAATGTGATAGGTTATGGGTCATTCTGTAGATAAGGAAAGTTACAATAGAGGTGAGTGGTTTTGTTGACCATTTCACACATAGATCACAGATTCAATTAATGATCTTTTTCTCTTCGTATGTTAGAATTCACACTGAATACTTTTATTTCTGGTATTATGAAATATGAACTTGAGAATATATCTTACGTTTTGTTTTCAATGCAGGATGAAATAATGACATATTTAGATTGATACCAGCACAGTTAGTGCCTAACCTAGCACTAAACTAGAAGAACTAGAGAGTCGACGATTTATGTGTTAATAAGTACAGATAATAAATAATTTCTGATTCAATTATACAGTCTCTATTAACTTCGCTTTTAACATCTGACTTTAGATATCTTTATTTCATTCAATCACTGTTATTTCATAACAAACACTATGTTAACGTGAAGTGTTGGTTAACAACAGCACTGCCCAGTCTCTACTCGTACGTGGTGCATTTCTTACAACCTTGTAACCTACCTAGGCGTAGCAGATTTCATAAACAACAATCCAATCACTATGTATACTTTTAACCATGGTAGAGATCAAGAGTGATTGATTAAAATTATATGGATTTTAATTTAGGATCATATATATCAAAGTAAAAAAAAAAAAACTTTAATATACACTATCCTCTTTTTATCATAAACATGCAACTTTCTGAGGTTTTTTCATTAATTGATATTTATAACATTATTGCACAAAAGTAAAGCATCAAAATTCCTTTACTGCTACGAAAGGCAGTTTTCTACGCCGTGGTACAGCGCGCCTGCGATATCCATTGAAATGATACCTTCGCTACGGGGCCGGGGCGGCCGCCGCTACGACTCGTAGATGACTACGAGCTACGATGTTTGGCGTTGGAATACTTTGTCCACATGAACAGACTGTCAAATAAATCTTAATAGATAAGAAATTTTAAAGGCAAAATATACGCAGATAATTATTATTTTTTATTTGGAAAATAGCTTAGGGTTTTGAAAGTGATTGTTGTGTCTAATGTATCAAGTCTTTTTTTAAGTAACCATCTTTTAAATATCACATGCCTTTTCAAATAAACCTGCTTTTTGGCTGATTATTGTGTTCTAGTTGCGGACTATGTGGAAGACAAAAAGGAAGTTAAAAAGTATAAAGCTTATGAGATCAATAAGCGAAAAGATACAGATTCTCATCACATGTCCAAAAATATAGAATAAATTTACTTTTTATGTTTGCTCCTAATTAACTTTTTATGACATCATTAACTAAGTACTTTTTGTAACATGAGTGATTGCTCAGTCAGTTTTGGCGGTAAAAAAGATATATTTAGGCATGATATATAATGTAGGACATCAACCACATATTAAGGTAAAACAACTATAAGGATATATGGCCAAATACCTTTAACACTTCATGCTTCACCCAGGCGAAGTTTTAAACTTTGAAATTTTAATCAAGTCAAAATCTGAAACAGTTAATAAAGACATAATTTGAATGTTTTTGACATGAAAACCTCATGTGGGGACTATTACTAATAACAAGAGCGGATCCAGCTCTCAATGTAGGTTGTGGGCAAAGCTACCTAAACTTCCAATTCCAACTCAGCCTACTTATTGTAACCCTAATAGACCACGAAAGGATGAGGCTACAACCTAATTAGCCTCGATCTTGTTTTTTTTTAAACATACCCTTTTTATATTTTAAATTTATAAAAGACATCAAACTATATAACTAAATAACACTTTTTATGTATTAATTATTTTGAAAATTACAATATTTTAGATAAGCATTCCATAAGCAAAGTTATTTCATTTGATGTCTTCAATTTAAAATATAAAAAGGGTATGTTTTAAAAACGAGGTCGAGGGCAATAAGGGTTGTGGGCATGACCATCTTGCCCACATGGCTGGATCCGCGCGTGACTAATAAATAAAAGATAAATAAAGGAAAAAGAAATTTCTGCCGGTGTCGAAATTTTTCTTTCCTTTATTTATCTTTTATTTATTAGTTAATAAAGACACCGGCCCCCGTATTATAGATATTGTCGCTGTCAAAACGTATACAAATTTAAGACATTGACAAGTACAATCATGCAACTTGCAACACAATTGGCGGTCGCAAAAGACACGTAATTAGAGGACTGATCCTGTTAATCGTAGTTTTCTAGTATTGTGTACGTACGCATTGTGTGTTACTTCGAGTGTTTCATTAGCTAATTTAAGTTGTTTGTCAACCGATTGGTGAATATCCCCCACCTATTTTGAAACACCCTCCTGCAAACAGATATAAATACACAATAGCGGGCAGACTGCCGCGGGCACAACGCCTATTTGATAATTGGTTCCACTATTTATTCTATAGAGAGTTACTAATTATGAATAATGAGATTTTCAACCACACTTTTTACCCATAACATCAAAGTTTGTTAGTGATACAAAATAATTTTGGTTCTATGTTAAATTGAGTTATCCATGATACGGCACAATTGGAATGGTTACACATAGAGCCTGATAAAAGAAAACTAAACTTTAATTTTAAAGGCTAAAAGTACATATACTCAATGTTATTATCCCAAAAGACTAATCAGAGAATATTTTGGTTAGTTTTGTATAAAAAAAGATAGAAAAGGTTAAAAGAAATTTACCCTAACAATACTGGTCGGCGAATGAGTTTACTAAGTTATTAGTCTTTATTTTAATTCTATAGTTTTTCGCAGTCAGATTTATTATTATAATAAAAATCCGAGCTCATAAACAATTCATTTCTTTAACAGTAAAATGTGGAAATAAGTAAAGAGAATTATTAAAACATATTTTCCTGAAAATTAACATAACTTTGTAGTGTAGGCTAAAGTGGTTTTTTCTAATGGTAAACTAAACAAAACAGTAAACAAACGTAATTTCATTCCGCTTAGCTTATCAAGCTTAGCCTTGGTCTCAGTAATGTTTTTTTTCGCAAGAAATAATGCTTAATAAGCACACGAAATTCACTTTTTTCCATTTTCTCCTCAAATTTGTGAGTACAGATCCACAATCATAACTTGGCCGGCGGCGACTCTGGTACTACTGTCGCCATTTTGAAATTTCGGCCTGTCATTGTCAGTTAGTTCTTAACTAAATAAAAATTATAGGGTGACCTACGTATATAATAAATTATCACTTTCATTAATATTTTTTTGTAGTGGAAACTTTTTTCAAAAACAATTATTTTTATGATGTATCTTTGCTTATTGATAAACGCTTTTATTTCCAGTATTCAATATAAAAATTCATGAAAATTATTATTTATATTGTTAAATTTTATCTAAGTAGGCTAACACCGTCCGAAAAGTTGTGCGCGCATCGATAGTCATGCGGTGCGGGTTACGGGAAGTTGGGAAATGCTCCTGAATAAGATTTCACTTCGTATACACTGATGCGTGGGTTCTAATCCTAATGCGGGGATGTACCAATGTGTCATTTCTTAAGTCATAACTGTCTGACATATATATAAAAATACAAGGCAAATACGACGTGATAGCTTAATGGGTAGAACACCGGTTAACGTGCAAGCGACTCACTAGTCTTCAAATCCCGAATCGGGCCTACACCAATTTGTCTTTTCTAAAGTCATATGTGTGGTTAATTTATCACGGTTGTTAACGTTGAGGAAACCCACATGGCTGAGTTGTACTTAGTCGTGTGACAGTGTATTCGTGGAAAACGGCGATAGTCCTGCCCCCTATCACATGAGTATACTGTTTATGCAAAACGTGGGTACTCTGAACACCAGGTGACAAAGTCACGTGATGTTCAGAAGTATTAGTACCTCTGCCAAATCCCTTCGGGGGTATTCGGCGTAAACGTTTATGTTGTGTTATGTTATATGTAACAAGGTTGTTAACAGCAATAAAAAAGTACCCATAAATTCACTGACCCAGCAAAATGAATGACCCAAACGATATCTGATGTTTAGAATTATTTTTTCTGTGCCACCTTTTTGGGGGATCTATGTGTGAATATGAAATATAAAAGACAGTACATGACAAGGTAAGCCTTTAATTTACAGGATTATAAAAATGATTTTAAGTAGTTACCCACTTATTAACTCTGAGTGTCACAAATAACAAATCCTTGAGTATAAAATAATGAAACAGCTTGCAGAAAAGTACAATTGGCAGTGTTATCGCTAAAAGCTTCCAGACAACATTTGGGAGGTAAGATCATCAAATTTAGGATACACAGTCATTCGGGTAGACATACCAGACAAGGGCAAAAATAAATAAATATAATTAGCTTACATTAAAACGAACTTGTTTACTTACAATAATAGCTATTACATACATACATACATATACTCAAGGCTGTAAATCCCTAGAAGGGGTAGCCCGAGCTAAGGAACTAGAAACTCCTCAGCCACTTTCGGAAAGTTGAGTGGGGTAAAGATGGTAAAATAAAGGTTATTGTTAATGGGTCTCCAACCGCTTCGCCCAAAAACCTCTTAAAAGCCCCAATACCGTTAGTCGCCTCTTACGTACACCCACCGGCAGAAATGGGGTAGTGCTATTTTAAGCCGACACTACACAGCAACTAGTTATTAATTAAATGAATATTATATAAATTGTTTTATTAAGACATTTCAATACATAAATAAATTAGCCTGTATGATGTAAAGTTATTTCCCTTATAATGGTTATTTTTTATTTGCTGGCAATACTAATATCGATGACAGCGACAGCCCTTACCGGCCAAGAAAAGATTGTGGATCTGTAGTCTGATAAAAATAGCTGTCAAACACAAACTAACTGACGCAGCAAGTTAAAATTTAGACAGGAGTCAACTGACAGATGTCCGTTTACAGGAGCAGTGTTGAGTAAAGAGGTCAAAAATTCAAAAAGTCACAGACTTATTAACCCGCCCTCGTATGATAATTAGAACTTTTTGCTCATTCTTAATCTAACTCTCTGTGTAGTGGTTTTGAGCCAAATTAAATTTAATACTAATTATTTAGAATTTATTAATATTGTATAGAGATATTATAAGCAATGGGTTAAAACAGAACTCATCTAACCTATGGTATGTTCCTGTAAAAACTCATAACCAGTTTCTCAGATAAGAAGATTTTGTTCGTAAAAAACACATTAGAACCTTTTTTAATTAAACCTTCAAAATATGTAAGATAGTTTTGAAATGTTTTCAGTAAAATCAACGGTTTACCTGTTTTAAAGACAACATAAGTAGGTACATGGAGCTGAATATAGGTACTTGTAACACTTACATCCCTATTGAAAATTGATATAAATAATAAAGCTAAATTGGATTAACTAAACTATATTTTTTTTGATTTCGAACTAAATATTTATGATAAGTTTTGTTTTTATATTCGGACTTAAAAGCTAAACTTTCTCGAGCTGCACGCTGGACAATTTTCATATAGTTTTAGTTCCGTTTCATATTTTTTTTACTTTATATCTCATTTTATATTAAAAACTTACTTTTGGAGCTTTAGTTAACAGTTTATTAGTTCTAGCATTCCATACCCTTCTATTCTAGTGAGGTTTGCAGGGTTATATTACCATGTATTCATTTATATTTTATCTTAATATAGTGGATTAGCTACAGACATACATTTGAGGAAGATACAGCTTGGAGCAAACGTGGCCACTGAGAGACTTGGCAACAAATAACTACGGTTATTTCTACCACAAAATACAAACAAAACGCCCTCCTTTCTTGCTCGACAATATCGGTCTTCAAAAGGTCATACGCGAGTATTTTTATATCGAAAAAAAAGTTAATTTCCTTTGCTGTTCTCCTATGATTTCAAAAAACTCAATATTAATTTACACGTAGTAATTGTAATGCTTCTTAGTGATTTAGAAACTTTTATTACATAAGAATGACACAAGGAAGTAAATAATTAGTTATTGAAATGTTGTTAATTATATGTCATATTGTTGTTGAAAAAAGTGTACAAAAATTCAGGTATTATACTTAAGCGAAACATATTTTAGTATACGTCGGTGTGGTGGATGGTGTTGGCTTATTGTTTCGGCGAATCGCTTTATATCGTGCTTGTAATAGAACGTGAAATGTGACTGTAATGGGTTGTAATAGTTGTACAAACGAGTTTTATTACATATACACACTATAGCGTCACGTGGTGATAAGATATACCTATATAGGTAATAAACCTTTGCTACGCCTTCGGAGATATACTGCGTAAACGTTTGAATTGAGTCAGCATACAATAATACTCGTTTGTGTGTGTGAAATAAATAAATATTTTACACAGAACTCATTCTTTCATTACACAACGTAAGCAAAAGCAGAACGGTATATTAGTTACGGTCGTCTGCAAAAAATCGTGGTTGCGATTGTTTGCATTGAGGCACATTGATTATAGAAATTAAAAATGAAAACACCGCGCAAAATAGTTTACTACGTTTACTTTTTCATAAAATTTTATTGTATTAAAGTATATTACAGCAACATGTTGCTTTTCCATAGAAGCCTTCAAGTGGAGTCATTTTGTAGCCATAGTATTTATGCGTAATTTAAGGATATAAAGTTTAGATGTTTAGTTTGTACTTAATTTTATAGTTGTAAGCATCTAAACTCTCAAGATTTTCACTGCAGGCACGTAGTTTCATCTCTGATACTCTCACTGAATTTGAAGTAAGAACGAGTGCAATAGCTGTTTAGCTAGGGGATGCCCTTAACAGATTTTGATCCATGTCTAAACTTCTTTTGCCATAAAATTCAAATAAAATAAATAAATACATACGGACATATGACACAGTAAAGGTTAGCCCGAAAGTAAATCCTTTATATTCAATGCTTTTGTTATTTTTTGAAATTCTAAAATAAATATCCTCCGTAGATAGAGAAAACCACAACCATGTGCCCCCACGTAGAGATATGAGATATTTGGTAACGCTGATCTGCCACTGCAGAACTGCGGTATGAACTTAAGTGAAGGAAAAGATACGACCTGTGGAACATTTGGGACTAAAATACTGGGAACGAAGTTAAATCTTATTTTTTTCCTTCTAAAACATTACATTTTTACAAAGGACTTTATCATTTCATAACATTCTTAACATTCTTAGTCACCGCATTGTTTAAGATCTTCGGGTTAACCAATGCATACATGTATTTATTTCCCCAGTCCCATTTGCGATGTAAGTGACAGTTATCTTGAAACGAGCTCTTATTTTTAGCTTCTTAGTCAAGGTGATTTTGGATACGGATTTTTGTTCTGTAACAATTTCATAATACGTAGAAATTTAACTACTAGCATTTTGTCGATTCATTTAGTTATTTGACACTGAAGAACCACATAGTCCGTGTTGTTTATTCAATAAACAATTTCTGTATTAAAATTGTGCAATAAATTCAACGTTAAATGATGTATTGCATTTCCGCGGAATTTATATATTCTCATATTACGTGCCTGTGTCCGACCTCTTTCGACATCGCTTACACATTCACTTTGTACATCTGTTATGCTACTTTACTTCGTTTGCATACATCAGCTGCTTTTGTTAAAACTACATCGCTTTTATATTTTCATCATTTGTTACCTACGTTACATTCACTTTAACAATCACTTTTTTGCATAATAATCATTATTTGACCTAAATGTATAAGTATGAAGAATAAAAGAGCATGTATGAAAAGATTGATAGATGTAAACGAAGCTAGAGAGGTTTGTCAGGATCGTACGAAGTGGCGATCAATAATCTCTGCCTACCCCAGTGGGAACTAATGGCGTGAGTATATGTATGTTGACCTAAATCCAGGTGATCATATTTTTTTCCTTATATTGGTTATATGTTGGTCTTAGATATATGGCGTTAATATATCTCATTATCTTATTCAATGCATTTTAGAGACACTATATATAATTATATATATATTTGTTAACGTGAAAATAAGTCTGTTTTTATTAAGTCTGAAAATACTTTAAAAAATATAATGTTACTTTCAATTAACGCAAGACTCAAACATTTACGCCGTATTTCCCCGAAGGGGTTGGCAGATGTTCCATTACTTCTGAACATCACGTGACATCATCACCTGCCTGCTTATGAACATGACAAATTAAATGAAATTGTTAATAACCCTTTTGGTGCTACGACAAAAATATATAATCTGAATGTACCTGTGCGTTTTAAATATTTTGAGTCGGATGTGTATCATTATTTCAAGAAACCAATAATGTTACGGAATAAAAAAATAGACACGTGTTTTGAATTAAAGCAACGTAGTGCGCTCTGTATATAATTAGGCCAGTATTTGCATTTGCACCTCAACCCGCTATTCTAGTGGTCATGAGAAAAGGTTATAAGAAGTTACATACATACATACATATACTCACGGCTATATTTCCCTAGAAGGGGTAGCCAGAGCTAAGGAATTATAAATTCCTCAGCAACTTTTGGAAGTTGAGTGGGGAAATGATGATAAAAATAAAGGTTTTTGGTGATGGGTCTCCAACCGCAACGCCCAAAAATCCAATAAAAAGCCCCAATACACTTAGTCGCCTCTTTTGACACCCGTGGGTAGAAAGGGGTAGCGACATTCTAAGCCGGCACTACACGGCTAAGAAGTTACAGTACTGTAAATAATGACATAAAGAGGAATAATTTGTATGTGTGATTTTATGTCTTTAAAATAGGCTGAGAAGAAACTAAATCGATTTAAAAATTCTGTCATCAACCTTCAGAAGAAACATTTTATTACGCCAAAGTCTAAAAAGGGTTGAGAAAGCAAGAAGAAACCTTAAGGCTTTTAAATTAACACTACTCGTGTACTACTTTCTAATGTGGGCTTTGACCTATTAATTCAGCCTCTAGATCCCCTTTTTCACATACGAATCTTAAATCTAAAGTGGAAACCCAATGTTTCTCTATTTACTACTTCTTTAACTACATACATACATACATATACTCACGGCCGTGTATCCCAAAAAGAGGAAGCCAGAGCTTTAAAAAACCACTTAAAACGACCCAAACCCTTAGTCCAAAATAATTTAGTAGGTCCTTTCCCAGAATGGGTAAATTTTTCATTTTTTATTTTATAAATCACAATAAATATTTCATTATATTACACATATAAACATTAAGAGCATTTCATTTTGTGAAATTAATATATTAAATTCTTATCCACAATCGAGCAAGACGCAGCAAGATTACAAAGGTTTGCTCGCCCTAGACGCGAGTATTGGTGAGTCCCGTACTCGACGCAAGTAGGCTACGCGGCGACAGGCCGATGGCCGCGTGAATCATGGACGAATCTGGCGCAACAGCCTGCCGTCTGGCCCGCGATTACTGCCACTTTCTATGTTTGCTATGTTGCGAATATGTTATCATTACGTTTTTGCAATTAATGCAGAGTTTAATTGTTGAAAATATGCTCACGGACTCAAGCGTAGGTCAGGTTAGCTAAGGTTAGGAACATAGAGAGGATGGTTGAAAGAAAATTGGCAAAAAGGATCTAAGGAGCTAATGGCGGAGGTAATGTTTGTTTAGGACGACCACGGAGAACACACTTGGACCAAATTGAGAGTGAGCTCAAAAAGGCAGGTGTCCGAAGTATGAAGAATAAAAGAGCATGTGTGAAAAGATTGATGGATGTAAACGAAGCTAGAGAGGTTTGCCAGGAGTGCACGAAGTGGCGATGGATAGCCTCTGCCTACCCCAATGGGAACTAATGGCGTGAGTATATGTTATGTAATGTTACCGTTTGCCATCTTACAACATGATTAAGAAACAAGGAAACAAATAGTCATATTATTTCCCTAAAAGAAATTGAAGACGCATTCCCCGGGATAGGTTTGAACAGCATTGTCATCGTCAAACATAATAATTTATTTGTCACTTCGGTACTGATTGAGTATTGTCTGAATGTTTTGGTAATTCATCACGATAGAAATATTAGAAATTGGAGAGCACAGTAAACATGCTCAATTTTTTTTTATTGATTTTCAGCAAATAACCTTAAAAAATGGCCTATGACTAAATAGGCTAACAGGAATATCTGTATTACGAAAAAATATAGTTTCATTATTTTATTACCGCATAAGTAACGACAATGCGACCAACCCATATTACTCTTTAATGTATCATTAATTCGAAAATTACGACAACTTTTTTAGTATACCGTCACATAATTGCTATAACAGGCATATTGCTTATATGGAATTGTAAAGCACGCGCATTTAAATAATAGAGCGTTTTACTTGTATGCAGAGAAGGGAGTGTAAGGTTAGCGCAGGGCGGTGGAAGCCGGGTCACCACAACAGAGCAGGCGGCCGTTGGCCTGACGACCTATTTCCTTGCACCGACCCTCGCCTCACCCTAGCCTTATCATTCACTGATAAGATAACTGTATTATAGCTATTCTCTTTCATACACCGCATACATGCGACCTGTTTTCGCACGTGTGCATGATTACTCTTTTGCACCCATGAACTGCAGGTGTTTATTGGTCACGCATAATTGATTGATGTATAAAACTAGATTATTGAGGAAAAGGGAATTTTGTTCGGTACATGTTTTAATTTATCTTTTATAAGCGATGCTTTGTTTTTGTTTACGATTCTCTTCTATTAGGAGAGTCTTATTATATATAATCAATTATTTTTAAAGCATCCTTATTTAATAATGTGGAATCAGCTGATTTTTATTCGAGGCAAGTGTAATAAGCGGTTAAGAAGATGAGAACGTGCTATAACGATGTACCTACGTTCTTTGTTGGTCAAAAATAATATGTAACTTACCGGAGTATATCATTATTAGTTCACTTGCCTTATTCTCTACTCTCTACTCTTTGCTAAGAAGCTAAGAGTAGAGATTAAACTAATTCCCCAACTAAGATGCAACATTAAGTTTGGGTTACTAGGACACACAATGACTAGGTGACAAAGATGTCTTATTTGCAAAGGTTTATAGTGTCGCTATATATGAATATTATAAAACTAAGATTGTATTTGCCATGTAGTGCCGGCTAAGAATGTCGCTACCCCTTTCTACCCAAGGGTGTCGTAAGAGGCGACTAAGGGTATTGGGTCTTTTTATTGGATTTTTGGGCGATGCGGTTGGAGACCCATCACCAAAAACCTTTATTTTTACCATCTTTTCCCCACTCAACTTCCAAAAGTGGCTGAGGAATTTATAATTCCTTAGCTCTGGTTACCCCTTCAAGGGAAATATAGCCGTAAGTATATGTATGTACGTATGTATATGTATGTAAGATTATATTGATTGCTAGCGCTATCATTCAATTAATGAAACATGAAGTGCGTGCATACAAAGTAAATAAAAGTCCCCTTGCGATCAGTCCAATCTAAAAATAATTATATATATTACTTGATGCATTCATATTTATTTAATTAGATCAATTTGAAGTTGCACTTGCTGGTATTATGTGAAATACTTTTTGAGTGTAATTATACGCAGCATTACATCAATTTATTGCAGAAATCTATGGACAAAAGCCTGCTCAATACTCGCAAAAAAATCGCAAACGATACGTACGATATTTTAATTCTTCTTCATTCTCTCAGAGAAAATCTATGACTCACGCACTTTTTGATACTTTTTTTAACTATTATCTTTTTTACTCTCTCAAAAATTTATATTTATTAGGTTCTCCTCCTAAATCTGCAAAATGAATGTGACTAAGTCGACCTGATGTTTGAGAAACATAAGCGCAAAGATACAGTAGAGTCGATTTCTTGAGAAATATACATGAGAATATAAAAATAATCATATCTGTTGTTGTGAAAATTTCATGAAACATAATACGAGTATTTTCAACCCACTGACTGCTACATTGTAATGTTGTCGAATCATACCTGGCTAGCGCGGCGCTGCCAGAAAGTGATTTATTTTTTAGCAGGTATTTGTACTGGCTCGTATGATTCAGATTTTTATATTTTACTTCTCATGACAATACACATTTCCTAGATACATTTAATTTTAGTACGTAGTTGTAAAGACATAAAGAAATATTAAGTCCAACTTGATACTAAGTTTTTTTTTCTGCAATGCCGAGGCACAGATAAGTTTCTGAAAACTGTACTTATAATGCACAGATATAAAAAAATATAACATTCCCAATCACTTTATAATTGAAGAGTCCCAAAGTGTTGTAATATATGAGGTACTTTCGAAGTACATAGTAACAATTGAGTTCTCGTATTTATCTATTTTAACGATATTCACGCCCGCCATAGGTCACTCGAAAGAATCAAAGTCATCTATTGTTATTGCGAGTGAAGTACATGTGTTTTTTTATCTGAGATTAACTATTCAAACCGGAATTTTGAAATCTTGAGACGATTCAGAGCTATTATGCTAATTTGACCTTTGACTCGACCGACAGACGCATAAATTTGTAGCGAATAGCAGTAGAGTCGCGAGCGCTCGCACTGTCGCAGAAATAACCGCTGGTTCATTCAGTGTGGATGTGACACCGTATTGTCTTGTAATGAAGGGGATGTATGTATGGAGTAAGTCGCGCGACAGAGGTGTCGGTGGCGCATGGCGGCGCGACTGTCGCGGGCGGCGGCGGCGGCGGGCGGCGCAGTCGCGGCCGACGACCTGCCGTCTCAAGGCCGCTTTTACACGTGCCAAGGGGCGCTTCACTGTCTCCTCTCCGCCATAACAAACCTCCTTCTCTGTACCAACCCTCGGAGCCGCGTTCAGCCCACTATTGTCTTCCCTATTATCCTTTGCCCTTTCCTTTATAGATACTTGCAATTTGGATAACGTTGTCAGATTTAGTTCAGTTCATCGTGACTGACTATTTATCAAAACAATATTAAATTTTATTGAGACAAAACATAACACAACTAACCTTACCTATTTTTTTTGTTTTTAAGGCATGATTATGTAATTTAGAAAATGCAAAGATTTCTATCAATAAAGCGGTTTTTTTATTATCGAAGTGACCGTAACTACGAGGCTAAATACTTAAACTGATTGAGTTTGATCTAATCATTTTAGCAAATCATGCCGTGTGGGTCGCTCCGACCAATTGAGTCTATTGTATTAAAGTCAGAACATATCAGGTGATATTTGTCTAGCTTGTATGCCAGCTCGGTTTGGTATTGCCAAATTTGCATATTATTTTTTTGTTTATTGTGTCAACAGTCTCGTAATAGATTGCTGCCTTCAAAGAAATTTTATATTTACCAAATTTAGATAAAGGAGCTCTATGAATATTTTAATTCGACTGAATCATATTTCCATTAGTCTGGTTCACCACTGATCACGAATGCATGACTGCACATATTACTAAAATGTTGCTTTAAATTTCTATTAGCTATCAATTTGGAATATATTTAAATAAATGGTTATGTGAAAATAATGCAAACATTATTGAAACTGATATTCCGTCTACGTGACTGCTGTTTTGACAGAAATTTAAATAATCGAGTCTTGCTTGACTTTATATCGTATAATGTTTGCAACCTGCAATTTGTTTCCAGAATCATATTTCATTTACATAAACACAGAAAGTAAACTATATAAAAGGTTTACAATTGATATTTTGGGTAATTCAATTAATCGCTCCATTGACCAAAACTACTGACATTAGTACTAACATTTATAAGTTTTTGGGTGTCTATCTTACCTAGAATTTATATAAAACAATTCCATGTTGTTAAACAAAGAACTTAAAATAATTATAATACATCATAGCTCAGTCTACATAAAAAGATTTCATATGAATCCTGACCAACCGTACCATGTCAACACAGACTGTTGATATCAATATTCAACTCACGATTACTTGTCACGTTATCTATCAACTACAGATTTGATTAATTTGTCATCACGTGCAGCAGGAAAATGTTTCCCTGAAATATTTCTTTGATAATGCTAATAATTTCGTTTATGCAATCAATTAAGTCATTATTAACTTTAATTTACACCTCTTACATCCCAAGAAGAAAATCCATAATAGTGAAGTTCAGCAGGCGACTACATTGCAGACAAGATTATGGATTTTGTCGTTTTCTGGGAGCCGGGCGCAGGTTGGCCGACGTCAGTGGATGGGGTCTCCTCGCCGGCCGGGGCGGGGGAGGCTAACCCGCTAACCCACATCTCATTATAGCAACTCGCACTTAATACGACGTCAACCACATAAGTCGAACTTCACAAATGCTACCTTAGAGAACCGTCTCAAAATATCTAATTTGATATATAGGGCTTTTTATAATGACTCACAACAGTGACCTACATAATTTTACATTGTTTCATTAATTAACTCTTAGCGAAAGAAAACATTTGTCCAACAGCTGATAGTGAGCGGTTTCTATACCATCTGTCAGTAAAGTGTACAAACGTTGTGCGAATATATTTATAGAGTGCTACTGAGACGCTTTGAGACGAATCAAAGTAGTAGCCATCATGAAATTGGAAATGAATCGAGAAG
>OY755183.1:10328249-10543635 GCA_963576735.1 Bedellia somnulentella
TGTCACTGATGTACCAAACATTCTACATGAGCACTTGCTGATTTTCGATAATCGATTGCACAAACAACAAATCCGAGCACAGATCATCCAAGAAGCACTCGCGGGCTCGGTCAGTATCGCCGCAGTCGGTACGTATCAATAGATACGAAGCATTGCGAGAGCACTTATGTAGACGCGCACTATCTCACTACTGTCTCTCGCTCTTGTTGTGAATTCTTATGCACGGATATTATTAGACTAAAATTATTTCTGATATACTATAGGTCTTTGACACTCAGACTTCAGGAAAAAACAGTTTGTGCAACACAAACCTATCGCTGTAGTTCAAGTCAAGAGATAATGTTGATGAAATTATTAGTAGAAAATAAAACAGGGAATAAATAAAGTACTTCACAACAAAAGAACTAGTTTTAAATAGACTCCGAAGTAACATTATTTAGGGTATCTTGAATTTATCAGTAGGAACCCATATAACAAGACAGTCATAAATGATATGAATCTTTTAAAATATTCACATGACCCATAGCTTCCTGTTCTGTAACATTGATCACTATCTACCAGACAGAAATTTCATTGAAATTATTTACCCGTTATTGGGTGGAAGATGCTTATTAATAGTTAGTTATTCAGATAATTACAATAAAATGTGACATCTGGGTCATTCAGATACCCAGGTTTGCCTGGTCCCTTATGATATGGCGTCAATCTCTCTTCTCTGGGTATATTACAATACTACATGATTTGATGTATCTCCTACTTAAACAACCCTCATAAACGCACCAGAATGAGAAAGAACCTAATTGAGGAATTTAAACATATACCAACAGCTTTTTTGAATGTTTTTGTTCATGAAAACCTGTTGTGGGGATTATTACTAATAAATAATGGATAAACAAAGGAAAGAAAAATTTCGACAATTGGCAGAGCGACGGGGGTGTATACCCGAGGTCGCGGGTTCGATCCCTGCCAGTGTCGAAATTTGTCTTTCTTTTGTTTATACTTTATTTATTAGTATATACCAACTGCGTTCGAGGCTATGCTTTCAAAGCTATGAGGGTTAATCCTTCTATTATTATCGTGGTTGACTAACCACGATAATATAAAAGAGCATACATAAATCTACAAAAATATATTTAAGATCTATATAAGATCTAGGTATGTAATGTATCGGTATTTACCCATCTGTTTTTCACACACTAAATAAGCATACATATACTCACGCCGTTAGTTCCCATAGGGGTAGACAGAGACTATCGATCGCCACTTTGTACGATCCTGACAAACCTCTCTAGCTTCGTTCACATCCATCAATCTTTTCATACACGCTCTCTAATTTTTTATACTTCTAGTACAAAATAATTAATTTTCATTATAACCAAAAGACATGATTACTTTATTTTTGAACAATGAATTTTCACACAAAATTTCATGAATATATTGATCAAGCTGGTTTGGATGATTTAGCTAAAAACTTTGTGCCATGATAAAATTAAATATTAGTCTGCCTACTTACTTTTACTCACGCCCATTGTTCCCATTAGGGTAGGCAGCGACTATCGATCGCCTCATTTTCTCATTGCATGATCTTGACGCATCTCTCTTACTTCTCTCATATATGCTCTTTTGTTGTTCTCACTTTGGACTTTCACCTTTGTAAGAACGTTTTGTTAAAGTTTTCTCCGGAAAATGCTCTGTGAAAGGACAAAAGTTAGTGTGCAGTGTTGGCTAAGAAATTCAATAATTCATTTCTTTCCACGACTGTTGTAAGTGGCAACTTAGGTTATTGGGGCTATTAATAGTAATGATTGTTGGGCATTTGGAGTGCCACCACCAATATAACCTGTATTTTACAATCTGCTCTCTCTTATCAGCTCAATTTCCTACTCAACATCCGAAATTCATAGTTTTAAGTTTTTATTATTATTTTGTACTCGAAACTTGATTGAATTGTTTTCAATGAGATTGTTGGCCTGCATGAGAGCCGTTTCGCGTCGGCTTAGAATGTCACTACCTCTTTCTAGCCCCGGGTGTCGTAAGAGGCGACTAACGCCCGATTTCTGATTTGAGTATTCAAGCTGAAAACGACTTAAGTATCGTTTTGTCTCAATTAGTTGTTAAGATTTCAATGTGACAGAACGATACATAAGTTGTTCTCAGCTGGAATACTCAATTCAGAAATCGGGCGTAAGGGTATGGGGCTTTTTAAGTTGTTTTAGAGCGATACGGTTGGAGACTTATCACCAACGATACTTTATTTCTACCATCTTGTTCCCCATTGTACAGCAGTAATAGCTCAATGGGTAGAACACCAGTTATCGTGCAAACGACTAAAGTTCAAATCTCGGGTCAGGCCTACACCAATTTGTCTTTTCTAAAGACATATGTGTGGTTAATTTATCATGGTTGTTAACGGTGAGGGAAAACATCGTGAGGAAACCCACATGGCTGAGTTGTACTTAGTCATGTGACAGTGTATTCGTACAAAACTGCAACAGGCCTGCCCCCTATCACGTGAGTACACTGTCCACGCAAAAACGTGGATACTCTGAACACCAGGTGACAAACTCACGTGATGTTCAGAAGTATTAGCACCTCTGCCAACCCCTCGGGGATATTCGGCATGAACTTTTATGTTTATATTTTGTTATGTTCCCTATCAACTTAAAAATGTGGCTTAATGCGGCATTTGTAGTTGTGAAGCTCTGGCTACCTCTTTTTGGGATTTATAGGCGTGAGTATATGTATGTATGTTTGTTTTGCTACTAGACAGGTGAATGGTTTAGTACGCATTTAGAACATTTAATTGTATGTAAATAAAATACGTAATATAATAAAATTTAATAACAAATTTGCCATTCATTTTTATGTACTTCACCAGTACAGTTAATTGGAAACGGAATCTATGTTGTGAAGTAGGATTGCTACCTAAAGGCACTCGTTATGGTTTTATATATACCAATACATACGGCAACGATTTCAGCGGTCAGATAATAATTTATTAGGTTTCAAACACCTTCTAAGTGCTTTCTCAGCAAAGGAAATTAATTGGCTTGCATTTAGGGGATGAAAGACTTTTTGTCGCAGCAAAAATATGAAATATTAGAAAGCAACTTGGAAGTTAATTTCATCAGAAAAAGATATGTCAAAACCTCGAATTATCCAACTTTTAAAAGTTTCAGATGAAACCATGGTACTGACGCTTTGGTAATAGATTAATTAAAGTGGTCTTTGTAAAATGTATTCGTATTAACAATAATAATTCAAAATAATTATTAAAAAAGAGCCTAAAGACTACAACCCGACTACGTAAAAAGGGGTCTCAAAAATAAGGAATACAGATAAAAATTTATTTATACATATGAACAGTACTGACCACGGTAGCGCCGCACC
The DNA here is from genome assembly GCA_963576735.1 of Bedellia somnulentella. Lineage (NCBI taxonomy): Eukaryota > Metazoa > Arthropoda > Insecta > Lepidoptera > Bedelliidae > Bedellia > Bedellia somnulentella. The sequence continues at coordinate 10,331,640 of OY755183.1, forward strand.
GCGATCAAATTTATTGAATATTTCCTATGATAATGTGTTTACCACGCAAACAACCTGTTTAAAAGATAACATTAAAGACTAGCTTTTTGCCCGCGACTACGCCCGCGTAGACTACATTTTTTGCATCCGGTTTACATCCAAAATACCAAAACATTATCTTAACTTCTGTTTTTTTTTTTATATTTCTATTCACGTGGGCGTTGTAATAGATATAAAGAAGATTATTGGGCGATGCAGTTGGAGACCCATTTGACTACCTGACTGACTGACTACCAAAAATTGATACAGAATTACTATATCTGCAGCTGTGGCTACCCTTTTTTGGGGTTTATAGCCTTTAGTATATACTCATGAATAATTGATAGCTGTATTTCATATATTCCTTTTTGTAGTGTCTTCTTGTCTTAGTCTTGCCTTATATCAGTCAATCGCATCAAGTTTCAAATTTCTAGATACAGAAATGTATTAAATCTGTATACTATATTTCAATCCCTTAGGGGGTGAGTTCCAAAAAATTAATTAATTGTTCATAAGAATCATGAAACAAACCATTTTGTACAAAGTTTCTATGTTCAAAAATGAGAAGTGATGTGTGAGAGATTGCAGCTTATATATCATAGATGGCGGTACTAAATTAAATTGAGATATGTGCTATTATTTACCAACTATGCATTCTGAGGCTTAAAAAGAATATTAATTTAAGCGTAAGTATAGCAAAATATATCTATGGGAGTATTAGTTTAAAAATAGTAAAAAAAATTAAAGTTATAAACATATTCTCAGACCTATCGAATGACTACGCAATGTTCATACAATATATAGGTACTTTCAATTATCTTTATTCATTCATATTCGCATAGTTGTATGTGAAAAAGATGGAATAGTGCTTCCTATTATTCTAAGCTAACACAAAATCAAAAAAATCGCAAAAAGATTATGATCCCCGCGGGATTCGAACCCAGGTTCCGTTCCGTCTTCCGTTCGATTAGTACTAACCAAACGGTTTACCGCTACGCCACGAAGACGTAGGTGTAGGTTTCATATTTTTGATAACCTATCTAGTAGTCATACTATTGACAAACAATTAAATGGACATTTATTTTGATGAAAATGGATGAAACCCTTATTTTTCCCAAAAAGACTATTAATGAAGAGTCTGATAAAGTCGTTCGATGAAAAAATGAATTGTGTAAATATAGGGAACCATATAAGAGTTATGTTTTTTATGCTCCTGTGGGAACCCTTGTGAAATCCGGGATAAATGACATCCTATATGTTGGCCAGGTTTATAAGCTACATTCACACAAAATTTGATCAAGATCCGTCAGATAGAATTGACGTGATGACCGGACCGGACCGGACATACAGACAGAGAGACAGACAGACATTTTTTTCAAAAAGCGCTAATTTGGCTTCAGTATCGAAAATTAAACATATTCCACCGGTTGTTAATTTTTTTTCTTTAATGTACAGTTTTGATCTCGGTACAGTCTTATTATAGTATAGATAGATAGATGTCCAGATGCATCGACGTAAATCATGACCAACAACATAATTTTAGAAATGAATGTGGGTAATTGGTTTTATACACAAATTATTTAAGTTATTATAATGTGACTGTAATAAACATCTCACTTATTCGTTTATTTATTTTAATTTATGACTTTAATTTTACATTACTAGCTAGGTCTAGGTCTAGAGGTCAAGGGTTCTAATCTTACTCAGGACATCATTTATGTGGGGTAGTAACGTGTTATTAAGAATGAAGTTTGTTCGTTTCCATGCAACACTTTATTCTCATTTTTTATTGATATCGATAACGGCAATAGGCCACCAAATTGCATGTTATTTAAAGATGTTAAATAGCAAAGCTCTACGGTAACAAGTGAGTGGGAGTAAGGTACTTGCAACAGATTACTCTAAAACTACTTTAATTAATAATGTTTCCTTCTGGTCATTCATACTAATTGTCGGATAAAATATTCGTCATATGTGTTACAGTTCTTTTAACTAAGTGAAATAAATATGTAAGCTTTGTATCGCAGAATAAAATCAACTTAAGGGAACAAAATATGGCTAGACTAATTCTAATCTAGTATTTAGTATCTAAAACTTGCATGCAGAAATGACATTGGCCCACCTCATCGGATAAGTTAAGTAAAAATTTATTCAACACAATAATTACAGCAATGAAAAAGTATAAAGGGGTTTGTAAAAACCGACTTCATAGAAAAACAACCGAAAATAAACAATCTAGTACTAAAAAGTACGAAATAAGTTTTTTAATTGAATATGAGTACTGTGATTGATACCTTAGCAATTTCTTTATTCCACACGCCTCAGTTCAACCTACCTAAATATTACAATTCTCTTAAATTAATTTGTGAGCCGGTGCCAGCCTCGATGATTATTGATAATAAGAAGTGTGTATTTCGCACTTCATATACATGTAAAATGTAGGGTACCTTATAGTTGTAGGGTAAATTGATTTTTGTACGATATAATATTTTTTAGATTGTACGAGTAATAATCAGAGATAGATAGCAGGGTGAATTTACTTTTGTTTGTCTGGCACCGACTCAAAAATTAATTTAAGAGAATTGTAATATTTAGGTAGGTTGAACTGACGCGTGTGGAATAAAGAAATTGCTAAGGTATCAATCACAGTACTCATATTCAATTAAAAAACTTATTTCGTACTTTTTAGTACTAGATTGTTTATTTTCGGTTGTTTTTCTATGAAGTCGGTTTTCTTTTTGTTAAAAAATATTTTATTTTACGAGTTTTAGAGATGGGTAGACCTGGCAAAGATGCCTCTCGGATGAGGAAGCGACAGTTACTGTATTATTCTTCGTATTTCCGGTATTTCTATTATAGTACGATATTAAATAGGCTCAACCATATGTAACCTTACATTGTTCTTAAAATCCTTCGAAAGGCGATGGTCTTCAATTCTACATCTCAAGAAAGACTCAAACGCTCACGCCGAATATCCCTGAAGGGGTTAGCAGAGGTAGTAATACTTCTGAATATCACGTGACATTGTCACCTGTTGTTCAGAGTACCCACGATTTATTAGGCAGTGTTCTCACGTTATACAGGGCAGGCCTATCGGCGTTTTGAACAAATACACTGTCACATAATTGTGAGTTTCGACAGTCCCCTCGATTTCCTGGGATGCCATCATCAGATCCTGGTCTCATGGTACTTTCTCGGTAACAATAACATAACAAAAGAAATGTTTAGTGAACCTGTACTTCTCTTCATAAAAGCTACGAAGAGGAGTATAAATCTATATAGAATGTGGAAAGAACTGTTTCCTAATACCTAGTGATTGAGGATCCACATCTTCTATCATCAGCTCAGCAGCATAACAATATGATTTTCAGAAGCAAATGCCAATATAAGTTCAGAAAATATGTAAAACGCGGTACATTTGTCTATAAAATTTGAGGGTTCCCCTCGATTTCTCCAGGATCCCATCATCAGACCCTGATATCCTCATCATGGTACCAATCCGGGAGTATCTTCTTTCGAATAAAAAAATAATAATCAAAATCGGTTCATAAATGGCGAAGTAATCGGCGAACAAACATAAAAAAAAATAAAAAAATATACCGGTCGAATTGAGAACACTCCTTTTTTTGAAGTCGGTTAAAAAAGGTTTAACTTGTACCTCTGCCAACTCCTTCGGGGATATTCAGTGTGAATGTTTGAGTTTGAGAACAGAGTTTAACTTGTATCTTGGGAAATAAATTTAATAGAATAATATAATTATGTGCTTTGTATTGTCGGCTTAGAATGTCACTACCCCTTTCTACCTACGAGTGTCTTTAGAGGCGACTAAGGGCATGGGACGTTTTTAAGTGGTTCTTTCGGCGATGCAGTTCGAAACCGATGGGTTTCCAACGATACTTTATTTCTACGATTTTGTCCCGTATCAACTTCCAAATGTGGCTGAGGAATTTCCAGCTCTGAAGCTCTGGCTACCCATTTTTGTGTTATATATGGCCGTGACTTATTGTACCAGGCCACTCAGAAAGTATTGCGAAAAAAGGTTTTAATGTATGAAACACTGGCCGGTTGTAATGTATACTGAAAATATGAGTCTTTATAAATTTCAATTTAAAAATTTCCCGCTTTATTTTTTACGAGCTATCTTAAATTGTCGTGTCTTACTGAAAAATGAATCTGAGCCGGGAACATTTTCGCGCTATGATTTTTTACGATTTCAAATGTCGCTTAAAACCAGACGAATCATACGATAGACTTCAAATGGCGTTTATGGATGAAGGGCCTTCCAAGGCAACCGTGTATCGTTGGTATAACGAATTCAAGCGTGGTCGATTAACTTTGCGGGATGAAGAAAGAAGTGGTCGCCCTCTAACGGCTGTTACGGATGAAAACGTGGTGGAAGTGAAAAATTTAATTCATGACAATAGGCGAATAACGTATCTAGAGATTCAACACATTATGCAGATTGGATCGGGAAGCGTTCATGAGATTTTACACAAACATCTTCACGTGAGGAGGATAGTTTCACGCTGGGTGCCACACAACCTCACCGAGGTACAGAAACAGGCCCGGGTGGAATGGTGTCGTGATATGATTAATAAATTTGATGCTGGCTCGTCTCGGCGTGTTTACGACATCGTTACAGGTGATGAGTCCTGGATTTATCAATACGATCCAGAAACGAAGCGCCAGTCGACGGTTTGGGTATTTCAAAACGAAGCGACCCCTACCAAAGTGAAGAGATCTAGAAGCGGTGGGAAGATTTTGATCGCAAGTTTTTTCAATATGACTGGCTATTTGGTGTCAATTCCTTTACAAGATCAAAGAAGTATTAACGCAGACTGGTATACTACTGAATGCTTGCCAGTAGTTTTCTCAGTTGTGAGCAACAATCGACCAAACACAGGGCTCCGCGGGCTACTGCTTCACCACGACAACGCGCCCGCTCACACCGCGCCTAAAACGACGGACTTCCTGAACAGCACACCGGTCAAACTCTTGGGTCACCCTCCTTACAGCCCTGACCTCGCACCGTGTGACTTCTTTTTATTCCCTAAAATAAAAAAATCAACTCAAAGGGATACAATTTTCATCGCCGGAAGATGCGCTGTCAGCGTTTCAGCGGGCTGTAAATGAGGTGTCTGCGGCGGACTGGAAAAAGTGTTTCGAAAACTGGTTTAGACGTATGAAACTTTGTATAGATGCTGGTGGAGAGTACTTTGAAAAGATTTAATAAAAACATTTTTACCCATAGAACATTTTTTTTTATTTTCGCAAAATTTTCTGAGTGTCCCACTTATGTATGTATTAGTATGCGCTTCAATAACAATCATATTACAAGTTTATGTGCCTATCGGTCTAGACATTGCACAGCAAAATTGGAGATAATTGGTCCCACCATTAGAAGGAGGTCAAATATCGCAAGCTCAGCGTTTGATCGGAAGCCGCTTGGTGGAATCGACCCGTGCACTCGTGGCGGTGCTCCGTGGACAGTGAGTAGCGGGCACGAGAACTGAGCTAGTCCCTGGTGAGGGAGATCAATAAGAACGGGGTGGCTTAGCAAGAGAAGTCCCATAAAAAGTAAGGGACTTCTCAGTGAGTGTGGGGTTACTTAGGATGTCGATCTTCCAAATGTAGCTGAAGAGTTTCTACCTAGAAAGCTCTGGCTACCCTTTTTGGGATTTATGGCCGTGAGTGCATATGTATTAATAAATAAAGAATAAATAAAGGAAAGAAAAATTTCGACACAGGCGGAAAAAAAAAGAAAAAGAAATTTTTCGAGAAAAAAAAGAAAAAAGAAAAAAGAAATTTTTCTTTCCTTTATTTATTCTTTATTTATTAGTAATAATCCCCACATGAGGTTTTCATGAACAAAAAGATTTAAATTAGTGCATATGTATAGGGGTCTAAACGGAAGAAATAAAACATTCAGGCGGAAAATCAGTTATGCATAGGTACAACCATAGTCACGGTAAAACCTCGTGTTCAAACCTACGATGTAACAACATGAATGAATTGAACAGCCATGTGGCTTTCCTCACAATGTTTTCCCTCACCGTTAACAACATACATATACGCACGGTTATAAATCCCTAGATGGGGTAGCCATAGCTGAGGGATTAGAAATACCTCAGCCACTTTTGGAAAATTGTGTGGGGAAAAGATGGTAAAATAAAGGTCGTTGGTAATGGGTCTCCAATCGCATCGCCCAAAAATCCCTTAAAAGCCCCCAATACCGCTAGTCGCCTCTTACGTACACCCACCGAAAGAAACGGGGTAGTGCTATTCTAAGCCGACGCTACACAGCAACTATGATAAATTAACCACACATATGTCTTTAGAAAAGGCAAATTAGTGTAGGCCCGACAAATGTCGATTGGAGCCTTCTTCTTCTGCACGATAAGCGTAGTTCTACCCACTGAGCTTTGACAGTTGTTATAAACCTTTCATATAAACACATACAATTAAATTTCCATGATAAAATCAAATAAAACAAGTTCGCCGCCATGGTAGAATGTGGAGTGGGTTACGTGAGTTTCCAGTATGATTGACATCAGGAAATAGGTCAGCATCGGCGCGCTTGACGGAGTACCATATCGTTATAATTCGTGATGAAAAAGAATCTATTAATATTTTCGTCGCCTGTTAACGTGACGACATCGTCTCACCCACTAATGATTATCTGGTAGGAGCTATCCCAAAAATTGATTAAATGTCGGACTATATGAAATTTTAATATATTTTTTAAACACAAATAGTATTTACAGACATGGCAAACAGATCAAGCTAACGTCAAAGTATCAAGACATTAAATAAAAGTAAAATTTCCAAAAAATATGTAACAATGACGATCAGAACCGAAGACCAAAACTCAACATTGAAGAAGTGAAGTGAAGTGATTATTATTGTACCCCTTTCTGCTCACGGGTGCCGTAATTGGCGACTAAGGGTATGGGGCTTTTTTTAATTGGTTTTCGGGCTATGCGGTTGCAGACCCATCACCAAAGATACTTTATATTTACCAACTTGTCCCGTATCAACTTCCAAATGTGGCTGAGGAGTCATCAAATCAAAGGTTTTTTCATGGTTCACAAGCCCTGATGACAATGGCAAATATATGCTCATCGTTTTCTATATGATTTGATCTAAGTTATTAATGTGATCTATTGAATATACCGTTATGGTAAATAGCTTGCTCTAGAGGCTGGAAGTCGTCAACGTCAAACATATGAGAGAGGAAACTACATACATATACTCACGGCTATAAATCCCTAAAAGAGGTAGCCAGTGCTTTAGAATACTAAATTTTGCCATTTTGACAGTTAAGTGGAGAAAAGATTGTAAAACAAAGGTTCTTGGTGATGTGTCTCCAACCACATTGCCCAAAGATCACTCAAAAAGCCTCAATACCCTTAGACGCCTCTTAGCCGACACTAGACAGCTGCTGTAGCAGAAGAAACTAAGGATTGTTTTTCCAAGCGCCTTCAAAAGTTTTACTATGATTCAGTCATCCCTCGTGTCCTTGTTTTGTTTCAACTGTTTCAAAGTGTTATGTTTTAAAACAAATCAGTCTTGCCCGTGTAGAGTTTTGTAGCAAATATAGGCATGCAAAGAAATATATTAACAGATTTTGTTTAAAAAACTCTGCCGAAATCAAAACGCAACAACATTTTTGTTTTTCATCGTGTTTTTTGTGTTTTCTGTGGAATTGGACAGAGCTTTCTTATGACGAGAGAGACGTGGGTTAAATCCATAGTACTTAATTACAAAGGGCCTACACTAATGTGTCTTTTCCTAAGTTACTTACTAACATATACTCACGAGCATTGTTCCCATTGGGGTAAGCAGAGACTATCGATCGCCATTTGTACGATCCTGACAAATCACTCTTGCTTCTGCCATATTCATTATTCTTCTCATACAAGCTCTTTTATTCTTTTTACTACGGACTTTCGTCTTTTTAAGAACGTTTTTGGTTTTGTTTTCAAACCGGTACTCTACCAACAACTCCATTCACGGTAGCTCTATATTTACTCTACATTAATCTATCTTCTCTATGCACCCAAACCACCTCAACATTCCTTTCTCTATCTTTCACACCTAACCGTTCACGTATCACAGTATTTTTCACTCTGTTGCACAATCTTACAGTACATAATATACTTCTGAGGGTTATGTAGAATTGGGTGATGGTGATAGCGTTTCTGAGATTGTGTCAAAGTAGCTATTCCACGTGGACAAAGTCACGCGCTAGTCTTATATGAGATACGCAGTACAGTGCGCTCCTATCTGATTGAGCTTATATACACTTTCAGGGCGGACCTCAGTTGCCAGGCAAATACAATCGACAGGTCATGGTGAAGCCGCACAGGCCACACGGCCAGTAGCATCAATCCTTCAGCAAAAAAAAAAAACAAAAAGTAGCGCGCGCCATACGCCTTAGTAAACCGACATTCATACCGTATATTCCCGAAGGAGAGGCAGAGGTACTTATACTTCTGAAAATCATGTGACATTGTCGCCTAGTGTTCAGAGGACTCACGTTTTGCTTGGACAGTGTACTCACGTGATAGGGTCAGGCCTAACTCCGTTTTGTGCTAGTACACTGTCATATGATTAAATACATCTTAGCCATGTGGGTTTCCTTACAATTATTCCCCTCACCGTTGACAACCATGATATATTAACCACACATATGACTTTAGAATTGACAAATTGGTGTAGGCTCGACCTGACATTTGATCCCACGCCTGTCTTCACGAAAGCCAGGTGTTATACCCATTGAGTTATCATGGTTGCTAGTAAGTTTAAAATAATAATATTTTTTATATATTTATGTGGTTTATGACGTGACTTCATTTTCACTGAATGCAACGTTACTTTTACTTCAAAGCTGAATATGAATGAGCGAAGTCAGCGATTTATCAGCTCAGAAACAGCGGCATAACAAATATGTGTAACAAACATATATACATATACACACGGCCATAAATCTCCGGCAGAGGTTCTCATTGCTATATCTTCTTTCAGAAACGGTTCTGCTGGCAGCCTCGATGGACTGACTCCTCAGCATTTCAAAGATTTATTGAGTGTTTCCGTCGGGGAAGCCGGCAGAATACTTTTGGATGAGATAACGCAGTTAGTTAATCTCTGCCTGAGTGGTAAAGTATCTCAAACCATCACAGATCTTTTATACGGGGCGAGTCTGTGTGCTTTGAAAAAGAAAGACGGAGGTATCAGGCCAATCGCTGTGGGAAACACTATCCGCCGGCCAAAATATGCTGTAAGCATGTGAAGGACATTTAAAACTACTTCCAACCTGTTCAACTAGGTTTCGGAACCAGCGGCGGCTGTGAAGCAGCTGTTCACAGTGTTTGTGCTTTCCTGCAGCATTGCCGAAGTGACGTTCTGTTGAAAGTGGATGTAAAGAATGCTTTCAACTCGGTTGATAGAGCGGCCTTGCTGGCTGCAGTGAAAGAACAAACTCCAGCTTTATACAATTACCTTTGGCAATGCTATAGCATACCTACTAAATTGATCTACCGTGGAAAATTATTAAATTCATGTGTCGGTTGCCAGCAAGGTGACCCTCTGGGCCCTATATTCAGTTTGGCTATACACCCACACATCAAAAACTTAGCCTCCAAGTTTAATGTGTGGTACCTGGATGACGGCACCATTGGAGGCGAGGCAAAACAAGTTATAAACGATTTGAAAACAATAAAATAGAAGAATTTAAAAAAAATGGTCTAGATTTGAATTATGAAAAATGTGAACTGTATTTTGGCCCCGATTTAAACAAAGAAACTGTTACAGAAATACAATCAAAATTCAATTCATTAGCCCCAGGTATCAACATTTTAAATTCGGCTTCGCTTCGCCTCTTAGGTGCCCTAGTTCTGGATGATTCTATTGCAAAATTTATAGCAGAAAAAAAATCTAAATTTCAGGAATCATCTTATTTTTTGGCACAACTTAACCCTCATGTAGCATATACAATAATAAAGTATTGTTTGTTTGTTCCAAAATTTACTTATGTACTGAGATATTCTGGTTTATGGAGGCAAATCTCAGTCCTTTCGGACATAGACATCGTGATTAAAAACACTTTGATCAAAATTCTCAACATTTCCTTAAATGATCGCTGCTGGACACAAACCACGCTCCCAATACGGTACGGTGGTATTGGCATCCGTAGCGTTTCAAGTATAGCCTTACCAGCTTTCTTGTCATCTGGTTTTGCCAATAACAATCTTTTCTTAAGCATCATTAGTAACGCTTTAAGTTCGGCAGAGATCATCAATCTCACAGATGCTAAGGAGCCCCTCTGCTGTCAAGTTCAAGCAAATCTTCTTAGTTCAGCTCTTGACTTGGCGGAGCGGGCGCGTCTCTTGGCTTGCTGTGAGCCAGATTCTGGGCATTGGTTGAGAGCATTACCATCGAGCAACCTCGACACATTGCTAGACAGAGGCTCCTTTTCTCTAGCTATGGGTCTGCGATTGGGCACCAAAATAAATGAAAGACATCGCTGCCGCTGTGGAGTATTTGTCGACCAGTTGGGGCACCATGGATTGTCATGTCGTCGTAGTGCTGGTCGCATACCTCGCCATGCTGCAATCAATGACATTATCAGACGGGCCCTTACCACTGTCAACATACCAGCAATCCTGGAGCCATCAGGTTTGCTGCGGGATGATGATAAGAGACCAGACGGAATGTCATTGATTCCATGGAAGAATGGGAGGACGCTAGTGTGGGACGCTACCTGCGTCGACACGCTAGCGCCGTCTCATTTGTCGGGGTCTGCATCTAAAGCTGGCACTGCGGCAACTGAAGCTGAGGGTCTGAAGAGGCGCAAATATAGGAATTTAGCTGAAGAGCATTACTTCTCAGCTTTTGCTGTAGAGACTCTCGGTCCGTGGGGCCCAGACGCGCGTCGTTTTTTCAAAGAAATTTCGACACGCCTTATCGAGAAATAATAAATAATAAAATAATAAAAATTTATTCAGTTTTCAAAAGTAAATAATATTCGTCTTAACCTAGTTAGTTATTTAAAGTACAAAATATAACATTTTCCCGTTCCTGAGCTAGGTAATTTACATGTATTTCAGGCAACAATAAACAAAAAAGGCTTAAACTATCAGTTTTCATATAATGGTATTGGTAAGTAGTGTATAAATTATTATCAGAATCGATTGTATCTAACTAATTGTATTATTATGATAAAAAAATAAAAACATCTTATATTAACTTATTCTATTAAGCAATTCCTCTGATTCCGTGTATGTAAGATTAAATAGCCACGATTGAAGTTTTTTCTTGCATTCAAATGCGGAGATCCAAGGGCTGGCGCATTCTTTGCTCAAAGAATTAGCTTAGCGATTCAAAGGGGTAATGCAGCCAGCCTTCTCGGAACCCTGCCACCAGGCGGCAGCGATTTCAAGAGCATTTTTTATATAATTTAATCTAGGTTAGGTTTTTCATATATTATAAAAAAAAAATAACCTGTATATATATTTAAATGTGCAAATATATTTTATTCATCTTTGAAAATAAAGTAAATGTCAAAAGGGATGTTACATTTTAGTTTTGGTCTAGTATAGTTTGTGATCCTAAAGGAATGAAATGGGGTGTAAAGATTTTATATGTAATTCTTAAATTGTTGATTTAGAAGTTTTTGTCGGAATTTATTCAAAATTAGTGTAGTGTAAAGCAACCGTGATAGCCCAGTGGGTAGAACACTCGGTTATCGTGCAAACGACTAGTGTTCAAATCCTGGGTCGGGCCTACACCAATTTGTCTTTTGTAAAGACATATGTGTGGTTAATTTATCATGGTTGTTAACGGTGAGGGAAAACATCGTGAGGAAACCCACATGGCTGAGTTGTACTTAGTCATGTGACAGTGTATTCGTACAAAACGGCGATAGGCCTGCCCCCTATCACGTGAGTACACAGTCCATGCAAAACGTGGGTACTCTGAACACCAGGTGACAAAGTTACGTGATGTTCAGAAGTATTATTACCTCTGCCAACCCCTTCGGGGATATTCGGCGTGAACGTTTATGTTTATGTTATGTTTATTATGTAAAATAACATTTTATCTTCCTTTTATGATATAAATAAGTATTAAAAAAATAGAAATTCTTACACAAAAGCGGTAAAATTGAGGTTTCATGTTTATGAGTATTCTTTCTCAATTCTGGACTGCGCAGTATGTATGGTAAATGTTTGATTTTGATTTCAATTTAAAATAAGCTATGGAGATAAGAAGAACAAAAAAAACCCTAAAGGGGTAAAATGGGATTATAGTTTTTGGATCTGTTTGCTACTCAATTACGCCTGAACTACAGAAAGGGTTTTAATGAAATGAGGAAGGTAATAAATAACATTATTACCTTCCTCATATCCCGTGCAAATATAAGACACTCATATTTTTTTCATACAAACATGATATTTATTTAATACATAGAAAACATTATTATATGTTGGTTTTGTGTAACCCAGATGAAGTTGCGCAGGACAGAAATGGGAAATTAGTGTTGCAAAGTATTACAAATAACACCATTTTCCTAGAATATTACACTTTGAAGCCGATGGTATAGGAAAGCATCCTTTAAAAGGAATCCCAGTAATTGTACACCAACCTGAACAAATGCTAAACGTCGTATCTAGCTTTTCTATCTAAACAATCCTTTCAAAATAAATGTTTCAAAAATCTGTCCAGTTAATCTGAGAGGGTATCTTTTTTAATGAGTTCCCCATTTCAGGGTATTTTAGCGATGTGTTCAGGTAAAGTACTTCGATAATATCCTTCCAAAGGGAAGTCCGAAAGTAAACCTAGATCCTTAAAGCCAAAACAATGACAAACCAAAATATTTATTACTACCTTGGAAGATCTTTTGCAAGTTCACGGGAGACTTTGACACATACAACTAGGTGGGCATAAATGCTTCGCGATGCCAGTTTTGCCATAGACTTATGTGGAAAACTTTTAAGAGTGATTATTCCTCAATGGTAAATTTTTTTCGAAAAATACTCTCCGTCACGACCTGGTACTCAATGCTTATGACCATCATGCAAAGTTTGGTAGGAATGAACCAGCCGTTTAGGAGAAGTGATGTCACAAGCGAATTACAAAAGTCGGGGGTAAATGGAGCTTTTCTCTAATAAACTTCATACTTATTTTATTAGTTTATATTTTATAATTAAATATATAGTTTTATAGTTTACTAGCTTTTTGCACGCGACTACATCCGCGTGGACTACATTTTTTGTATCCGGTTTACATCCAATATACCAAAACACTATCTTAACTTCTGTTTTTTTATATTTTTATTCCCGTGGGCGTTGTAAGAGATATAAAAAACATTGTGGCTTTTTAAGTGATTATTAGGCGATGCAGTTGGAGACCCATTTGACTACCTTTTCCCCATTCAACTTCCAAAAGTGGATAAAGAATTACTATCTCTGAAGCTATGGCTACCCTTTTTTTGGGATTTATAGCCGTTAGTATATACTCATGATTGATAGATGGATGAATTTCATATATTCCTTTTTGCAGTGGTTATATCAGTCAATCGCATCAAGTTTCAAATTTCTAGATACAGTCTATTTATAGATCAAAAATATGTATACTATATTTCAATCCCTTAGGGGGTGAGTTCCAAAAAACCTTTTTAATTTTTCATAAGAATCATGAAACAAACCATTTTGAACCATGTTTCTATGTTCAAAAATGAGAATATCTTTAGTAAGTATGGATAGCAGTTTGGAGACCCGGTGCTGCCCCCTACAATGAATGTTGGTGATGTGTGAGAGATTGCAGCCAATTAGTTATCGGTCAATAGATGGCGGTACTTAATTAAAATTGAGATATGTGCTATTATTTACTAACTATAGATTCTGAGGCTTAAACAGAATATTAATTTATGCGTAAGTAAAGCACAATATATCTATGAGAATATTAGTTTAAAATAGTAAAAAAATTAAAGTTGTATACATATTCTCAAACCTACTTAATGAATACGCAAAATTCATACAATATACTTTCAATTATCTTTATTCATACATATTCGCATAGTTGAATCTGAAAGAGAAGGAATAGTGCTACTCTAAGCTAACACAAAATCAAAAAAATCGCAAAAAGATTGCGATGCCCGAGATTCGAACCTTGGTCTTCTAAACCGAACGGTATACCGCTACGCCACGAAGACGTTAGTATTGACTTCAAAATTTTGATAAGCTATATATCTAGTAGTCATACTATTGACAAACAATTAAATGGAGATTTATTTTGATGAAAATGGATGAAACCCTTATTCTTTCCAAAAAGACTATTAATGTGGAGTCTGATAAAGTCGTTCGATGAAAAAATTAATCGTGTAAATATGGGGAGCCATATAAAAGTAATGTTTTTATGATGCTCCTGTGGGAACCCTTGCAAAATCCGGGATAAATTATATCATATATGTTGGCCAGGTGTATAAGCTACATTCACACCAAATTTGATCAAGATCCGTCTGGTAGAATTAACGTGATGACTGGACATACAGACAGACAGACAGACAGACAGACAGACAGACAGACAGACAGACAGACAGACAGACAGACAGACAGACAGACAGACATTTTTTTCAAAAAGCGCAAATTGGGCTTCAGTATCGAAAATTATAAATATCACACCGGTTTTTTTTTTCTTCAATGTACAGTTTTGACCTCGGTACAGTCCTATTATAGTATAGATAAGGACTTGATATCTATTTTGTCATTGAAATCTATTTTGTCGTCATAAAAAGGCTTTATCTGGTTAGAACAAACATGTGAGCAATGCTCATAGGGAGGCCAAATCAAAATTTCTTCTTTGGGTTTGGTATGGGCGACCCAGAAATGGCTTTGCCTATAATGAAATGGTGGCGAGTCGTAAAATTTTTAAGGGTAGGCTTAAGTGGTGTCAGAACCACCAGGATCAAATTCGTATGGATATGTTAGCCTCACTTCACTCCAAGGGAGACTTTCGTAGTTTCTGGAAATCCACTGGCGCCATGAATAAGGGATCCGGTCTCCCTGTGAGCATTGATGGTATTAATGGTGCATCAGCTATAGCCAATATTTTTAAGGAAAATTTTACCGTTAAGTCGCTCTCCTTAGGTCAGACTGAAGGGATGCTCGGTGCTGGGAGTGGTCGTGGTGGCGACTTAACTACTCTCGTACAGGCAAGAAGTATTGAACAGTTAATAAACTCAATGGCGAGAGGTAAATCGCCGGGTCATGACAGTCTCAGCATCGAGCATCTTAAACACGCTGGTAATCATTTACCCAGAGTAATTGCACTGCTTTTTAATATGTGTAGTTTTCACTCATACTTGCCTTCTGAGATGACGAAGACTATTGTAGTACCCATAGTCAAAAATAAGACGGGTGATCAAATCAAACTGTAGGCCCATCTCATTAGCAACAATACTAGCTAAGATATTTGATGGTGTGCTTGATTCTCATCTAAAGAGTTGCTTGAGCCTGCATGATGGTCAGCATGGGTTAAAACGTGGGTTGTGTAGAAAGTGCGATTCTGAGTCTTAAGCACACCGTCAAATATTACACTGACTGTTTTTTAGACTTGTCCAAGGCATTTGACCTTGTTTCGTATGAGATTCTATGGAAGAAGCTGGAAGAGGTAGGGCTCGCTGTAGAGTTACTTAATGTTTTCCAAATTTTGGTATGGGGCCAGGTTAATCTCGTGAGATGGGCAGGTGAGTACTCGGAACCTTACAGGATATAGTGTGGGGTTAGGCAGGGGCGGTTGACCTCGCCCACGCTCTTCAACCTGTATGTGAACGCATTGATCGAGGAACGCATTGGCAATGTGTGCGTCAATAATATCAGTTACGCGGACGTCATGGTGCTGCTGGCCCCCTCGATCAGTGCGCTTCGTAAGTTGCTCCACGTCTGTCAATATTATGCGGATTCACATGGCCTTCTATACAATGTGAGTAAGAGTGAATACATGGTCTTCAAAGCTGGCAAAAAGAGTCCTAAAGTTGTCCCTGTGATCAAGCTGTATGACAGGCCCCTATGCAGGGTTGATCAATTTAAGTACCTCGGTCACTATGTAACAGCTGACCTAAGAGATGATGTAGACATGGAAAGGGAACGCAGGGCGTTGTTGATTAGAGCGAATATGTTGGCTCGCAGGTTCGCCCGCTGTTCAGTTGACGTTAAAATAACGCTCTTTAAAGCCTACTGTGTCTCTCTACACGGGTAATCTGTGGGTGAAGTACACCAAGAAATCGTACAACGCCTTGCGCATCCAATACAACAACGCCTTAAGGACGCTGTTGGGGTTGCCGCGCTACTGTAGTGTCTCAGCTATGTATGCGTATGCAGAAATAGATAGCTTCCCTACTATTCTGCGGCAGCAGCGACGGCGTCCTGAGGGCGATAGCCGATAGAGGGGATTGCCCACTCATCGGCCACTTAATTAATATAACCAAATCCTTAGTAGAATATAAGTACTAACAAAACTAGTTTTAACATTACTAACGCAATGGATTTTATGCTGTCCGAAAATAAATATTTTTATATTTTATTTTATTTATTGACGCAAGAGGAGTCTTACGGGATTAGGAAATTGCAAGTGATTATGAATGGTATTCTTTGATTTACAATTAATTCCCCTCTCAACTTCCAAAAGCGGCTGGGGTTTTTTTTATTCTGATGATCTGGCTACCTATTCCAGGGATATACATGCATACATACATATACTCACGGCTATAAATCTCTGGAAAGGGTAGCCAGAGCTAAGGAACTAGAAATTCCTCAGCCACTTTTGGAAAGTTAAGTGGGGAAAAGATGGTAAATTAAAGGTTGTTGGTAATGGGTCTCTAACCGCAACGCCCAAAAATCCCTTAAGAGCCCTAATTCCGTAAGCCACCTCTTACGTACACTCACCGGAACAAATGGGGTAGTGCTATTCTAAGCGGACATTACACAGCATATATATATCATATCCAGGGATAAATAGCCGTTATTATATGTTTGTATGTATATAACATCAAAAACCAAAGCTCTTACAGTATGATAAACTCAAAGCTCACGCCCTAAATACCCAAAGGGCTGTAGTACTAAATCTTTTGAACATCTCATGTCATTTTTATAACCTGGTCTTCAGAGTCTTGCACAAATTATACACGAAATGGGAGAATACAGTAGCGCGAACGAATACATTGTCACATTACAAAGTATTACTCAGCCATGTCAACTCAGTCTTCACGATGTTTTTCTTCCCTTAAAGAAACATGATATAAATATAACCACGGATAAAAACATAACATTTTGGTGACTCAACTCAAGATTTTAACTCACGTCTCTTGCATGAGAAGCGATGGTGTTTACGATCAGTTGAGTGATGTTCAGAAGTATTAGTACCTCTGCCAACCCCTTCGGGTATATACGGCGTGGACGCTGTAGTCCTGAGTCTATTATTTACATTACATTTTATATTATTATGCTGTGTGTGTAGTGTCGGCTTAGAACAGCACTACCCCATTTCTTCCAATAGGTGATCGTAAGAAGCGACTAAGGGTAAAGGAGCTTTTTATATGATTTTTGGGCAATGCGATTGGAGACCTATCACAAATAACATCAGCCAACCGAAGATATGTTATGTATTCACTGTTTTAACTCCTTTACAACTGAATAATAATATGAGTACTCTGTTTCTGTACTGTGTAAACGGCTGGACATATGCTACCTACGCTTACGTTTCCTTCGTCGAATAACAATAATATACCTTTGCGAAATTAAATATAACAAGCAAATAGCAATCCTTCAATTAGTGAATAAGCAACAAAATGAAATTGTTTCTATAATCGAATTTAACCCTCCATAGTGATACTTATTAGTAGTCAATATGGGCCCTCAACTTATATTTAGACAAAATACTTTTTCCATGGAATTAAGTACAATGTGATAGATACCGGGTGTACATACATTAGCAGTAAATGAAAATAAAATAAAACCAAAAAAACTCATGTAGACAAGAAAGTTACTCCTAATATGAATTTATTTTCGCCAAAAATGCAGTGCTGAGACGAAAACAATCATATTACGCTAAAAATGATGTCATAGGCGATATGCGCAGTCTTTCTAGTGTATGAATCAGTGCGTTGATATCTTTTGTATTGTATAGAATTGATTATGACATATTTGTTTAATATTTTCCCTAAGTGGTTTTAGAAATATATCCAAAAAAAATGCACTTCCAAATGGTCAATATATCGTTCTCATAGTGGTAAAAAAATGTTTACTGAAATAAAACATATAAAGAATTTTAAAATTACAAAATTTTATTAATATATAGTAGTAGACCTTTGTATAAATATAGCTGGCAATACATCCTAATCAAATTCAGATCTTAGTCAGCAAAATTGTTTACTATTTTTACCCCCAAAATAAGCGTTATCGTCAACGATTTTTAATAGACAAGCTAACTTTTTGTATTGTTCTAGAATCCTCGAGATAAGAAGAGTAAGGGTGAGTAAAAAGGTTAAAAGTGGTAAAGATAAAATAATAAGAGGTTGTCCGGCGGCTGCCGAGCGACTGGCTGTAATCATCTGGAATTATCTGCACAAAAGTCGTTGACCCCGGACACTTGCGGCAAGAAGCAGCTTTCTTGCAATCTTCTCCAATTGCACAACGAACATATGCACCTTTTCTTAAACTTAATAACGTAATAAAAAGCATTCAGATATTTCGACACATTCTGATTTATATTGTATTTTTTGTGCATTTTATCTATCTACATTTATTTTCTCAGGGCTATCGATCCCAGATCAGGGGTAGCCAGACATTAAAATAAACAATTTCGCCTTTTTTGAAATTTGATTTCAGAGGGTTTCCAGCCACTTTGACTTAAAAACCTCAATACCCTTGGACGCCTCATATTTATTTATTTATATAACACATCCATTACATGCATAGCCCAATACGATTACATTACACTTATACATCTATTAAATATCTACTACAAAATACCTACTACATATTGCATTGTAATAAATATGAAATATTTTGGCTAAATCTTCATATTTACTCTTTTACACATTGAAAAATCCTTTTTTTCGTAACAAAAATATTATAATGAAGATTCTGTAAAATCAGCCAGCGAACATAGATGTATTATTTACGCAATTGGTAATCTAATTCAAAATTCTTAACGCTCGCGTAAAAGCATTCTTTAAAGCATATATAGAAGCGAAAAGCGTAGTCATGGAAAGAAATAGGCAATCCTGCGCTGCTGTTAGTACACATAATTAGTTTTTATTTCTATGTTTGCATGCAGGTTTCTTTAATCAGTCAAAACATTCTGAAATTATGGTGTATACTCACGCTCATTGTTCCCATTGGGGTAGGCAGAGAAATCTCTTTTGCTTCTTTTACATTCATCGTTCTTCCAATACATGTTCTTCTATTCTTTTCACTTCGGACCTCTACCTTCGTTTTAACAAGAACGGTTTAAATTTGGTTTTCAAACGTCTTGCGCGGCAGTCCACTCCTAACAACACTATTCCCATTGGCGCTATATAACACTAAGTGGAGTCCCACTCCAGAGAGTTTTTAAATTTAAATACTTGGGTCACTGGATAGCAGACAACCTAGTCGATGACCTTGACATTGAAAGGGAACGCAGAGCACCGTCGGTTAGATGTAACATGTTGTCGCGCAGATATGCACGGTGTTCAAGGGACGTAAAGATCTCGCTCTTCAAGGCTTACTGTCAAACATTGTACACCTGCAGTCTGTGGAGTAATTATACAAAAAAATCTTACAGTGCTCTGCGAGTCCAATACAACAATGCCTTCAGGGGTTTGTTGGGGCTGCCATGGCGCTGTAGTGCCTCGGGAATGTTTGCTGAGTCAAGCACTGACGGTTTTCAAGCCGTGATTCGCAAACGAGTAGCTTCCATGTGGGAGAGGGTCAAGGGTAGCACCAATACACTCCTGAGGGTGATTGCAGAAAAGGTGGACAGCCCAATGATAAAACATTGGATGTCCGTACACGTAGCCCGAAACAATTAATTTCAATTATATTAAATGTCTTCACAAATTATTTTTATTGCTATTTTATAATTTGTTTGTATTGATTATTTTTTAATTCTATTTTTATTTTTATACTAATTTAATTATGTAACTTAATATGATTTTAATTTCAATTAACACTGCCTGATTTTATTTTATGTCTATCTGTAGATGTGTAAGATTTTTAATAATGTCGTGAATTTTATTTTAATTTCTTTGTGTTGTCTCACCTGTATATGAAATGTTTTAATTTCCGAAATAAATGATTATTATTATAAATCTCTTTCACCAATTTCCCTATATCCCCAAATCATCCAAACATTATCTATACTTATAATAAATCTGTAGAGAGGTCAATTCTGTACATTAAATATATTTTCAAAATAACTATCAGGGGGTGATTAGTGATCAATACCAAAAATGCAATCAGTAAAATTTTTGTCTGTCTGTCGGTTTGTATGTTTGTATGTTCCCTATGGAAACAAAAACTACTCGACGGATTTGGACGGAACTTGGTAGATTTATTCTTCATAATCCTGGGCAGGTTATAGTATACTTTTTAGCAGCGTAGTGATGGGGAATTAAGGGAAATTTTGGGAAAACGGGGGAAGTTACTCCATTTTTTAAGATTCGTCTCGTGTGCAGCCTTAATGGTTATAGTTACATGGAAATCATGTATTACGGAAATATTCTACATAAAATTGTCTAAAAAATATCCTATGTCTATCTTTTATGGTTGACTCACAATAACACGTGTAACTCCTGATAGCTTAGCAGTTCGGAGCATTCTGATTATATTGGTTTACTCTTATGTCTATAGTTCTCTCATTTAAGATAATGTAATTATTAACTACTTTATAAAAAAAAATATAGATATCGGTATAGAAGCACCAAACTCATACATGAAATAAGCCATCGCGTCCTGTCGCCACACGTGAATACTGAATCATGCTATATGAATTATTTTTTAATAATGGTTGCGCGCGCAAAAGATAGCTGTGATTATATGTATGACGTATGCAAAGTTTGTAACTCTGGTTGTTTGTTTGCATGGGTTTATTTCCGGAGATACTGAACCGTTCATTAAAGCGCTTTCACAATTACAAAGCTACACAATTCAGGAGTGCTAAAAGTTGCGCTAAATTTCACAAAGGTTGAGCAGTGATTGAAAAAGCCTCAGATATTTTTAAAACTACGCTACCCGTGCGAAGCTGGGCCGATCCACTAGTACAACATAAGAGGCTTATAATTATGAATCCACCTATCATATACTATATATACTCGGCTGTGTTAAACTAAAAACAAGTATGTCGTTTTTGGCAAATTTTACAGGAGAGCGAAAAAACATTTTATTTCTTTAAATTTAAATATTTCCTACAGTGGTTGTCGGATCTTGATGATTTTTGGATATGTCCGATGTGATGTAGTTTCCTAATGAAATTAATATTTTTTTACCTTGACCTTTACAGTAACGCCAATGCAGAATGAAAATGCTTTTAGCATAGTCTTACCCTATTATTTTTATCAATAGCGCATTAAATAAGAAGATATTTTGAGTTTAAATAATATAGAAATAAGGGTCTTTCTATGACGAATCCAACGGTGTAAAAAAAAGCAAACGCTCAAAAATCGACATACTTGATTTTAGCTTAGAGCAGCCGTACTATACTCAGACCATAATCACTTTCGTGCAACCCTGCTAAACAGTCACTCATGATTAAATTAAAGACACCCCTAGAGATTCCGCACCACCCAATGTTTTTAATGTTTTCTCTTACTCATGGCATGGAATAAATTGACAACCTAAACCAAACTTGGACAAGACCTCGCACAAATACTTTCTTACCACCTTATCAATGAAATAGCAATACTCCTTTTGGTTCTGTTTGTTTGGTTTTCGTTGTTGCTCATTAAAGAGAATATTGAATCCTTACATCCCATTCGATTTCTAAATACCAAAAAATTGTTTACACGTCCCAAAATTTTTCATCACTATTATTTATCACTCTCTCGATCAATACCTTTAATAAATTATAACATACATAAATACATACATATACTCACGGCTATAAGTCCCTTAACGAGGTAGCCAGAGCTTTGGAATGAGAAATCCCTCAGCCACTTTTGGAAGTTGAGTGGGGAAAAGATGGTAATAAAACATTTGTTGGTGACGGGTCTCCAACCACATCACCCAAAAATCACTTAAACCACTACACCCTTAGTCGCCTCTTACGGTCACCCACGGGTAGAAATGGGGTAGTGCTATTCTAATCCGACACTACACAGCCAAACTTATGAATATAATAATTTTTGTTCATGAAAACCTCATGTGGGGATTATTACTAATAAATAAAGAATAAATAAAGGAAAGAAAAATTTCGGATTCTTATATTGAGATTACAACAATTCTCTTATCACGCGCTACTGCTAATTCGCTACTGATTAAATTGTATTAATAGCATTAAAATTGCATCCGTTTGCGATATATTTATTAAACTAGTGATGATCTCATGTTCTTATATTGATAACGCGATCGGTCAGCTTTAGACGATGAATAACCTTGATTGATAGTATTAACAAAATGATTCATTTAAACTGATAACATTTTTGGATACAAAATGTCTGACCTCGTACAGCTGTTGACATGACAGTAAATAAAATTATGCATTTGATAGAAAGAACTGTTTTTACTGGGAGGTCATAAAACGAGAAGGCTGTTAATATTTAAAGCCGGATCTGTTGTCGATTGTACTAAAGACATGATAAAAATAAATGAGTCACGAACCAATGTTTGTGGCAGAAAATATGAATTGCAAAGTTGTTTATTTATTGATATACCAAAATGATGGCAGAGGTACTAATATTTTTAAACACATTATGTAACATTTTAGTTATCTGGTGTTGAGGGTACCCATGTTTTGCTTGGACAGTGTATTCACTTGAATGAATAAGTACAACCCAGTCGTGTGGGTCTCCCTTCAATAAGTTTCAGTCAACAAAAAAAGTCAGGGTTTATTTTCCATAAAGTTAAATACTACATGATGCGACATGATAGTCCAGTGGGTAGAACACCCGCCCGAAAAACAGAAGGGCGTGAGTTCCAATCCTGGGACGGGCCTACACCAATTTGTCTTTTCTAAAGTCATATGTGTGGTTAATTTATCATGGTTGCTAACGGTGAGGGAAAACATCGTGAGGAAACCCACATGGCTGAGTTGTACTTAGTCATGTGACAGTGTATTCGTACAAAACGGCGATAGGCCTGCCCCCTATCACGTGAGTACACTGTCTAAGCAAAACGTGGGTACCTTCTCTGGAAACTAGATGGCGCTTGCCATGTGAGTTCAGGAGTATTGGTACCTCTGCCAACCCCTTCGGGGATAAACGGCGTGAACGTTTATGTTATGTTTAAATTTATCCACTCTAACGTTGCTTGTAAACAATTAAAACTCCTTCCATTCACATATTTAATTTTTAAGATATTACTTGTACAATTTTGGATAAAACATATTTTTACTTTAAAAAAAAAACCATGCGAGCAAACTAATCGCTAGTTTGACATAATTAAACTAAATTGTTCATCACAAATATAATCACATAACGGGATCAACGTTTACAACCATAATGTATTAATTATTAATGTTTGACTTCAAATATGGATAAAAATGTGTAAACTATATAATTGTGATTAAAATATAATATATAATTATGATATAATAAATTTATTCAAGAATAATTAAAAATATGTACATAGACAATTTACAACCTAAATTAAAATATAAAACTAAATAAATACTTACTATAGATGGAAAATTTCATGAAATATGATTGATCCTTTTATACAAGACTAAATTTTACCTATTTATTACGTCGTTATATACGTCGTATGGTGTATGGTGAATATGACGTTTGTTCTGTAAGGAAAAAAACATATTTAGGATTCCATTACAATCAACGCTTACAATTCAATCTTACAAGTATGTAATAAATCATCCAATTAAAGAAAATCCTAAAAGAAACCATTCCTATAAGCGTGAAAGATGCTTATAAATAATAAACACACTAATCATACGAGCTTCTTGAAAGCTACACACCTTGTCTCGCCAGTCAGTAGCAGCTCGATAGCTCGACGTGGTTGTATGTTCAGTGGCACTCAGATATGTTCACAATTTAACGTTTTAACTGTTGGAATACCAAAATGTTGAAAATTCTTACATTTTTATAATTCTTACTAACCTTTTAAATGTTAATTCGCCCAATTATAAACATATATATTTTTTATAGTAAGGTATTGTTTAAATGAAAAGAATCACATATCAGTGCCGACAAATCAATCTCACGAATATGCAATCAATCATCCAATTATGCAAAATCCTACAGAAACCATTCCTATATGCGTGAAATAAATAATATGCACTCTAATTAAACGTGCTTGAAAGCTAGAGCTCGTGTCGCCATCAGTAGCAGCTCGATAGCTGGACGTGGTGGTGTGTTAACTGGCACTCAGATATGTTAACCATTGAACGTATAAACTGTTGAAATACCGAAATGACGAAAATTCTAACATTTATATACTTCTTAGTAACTATGTAAATGTTAATCCTCTCTATAATAAACTTTACATTACATTAAACATATTTTTTAATAAAGAAAATATATGATAAAGGCATGATTGTCAAAACTAGTCAATTTTATTTAATATCAATGTCATATCAATAATGTACTTTAGAAATGAATAAATAAACGAATCCATACTTTTTATGGGCATTTTCATATGTCAGATTCATGACCATAGTAACAACTTCGCATTAGTAGTCTGCGTAAGCGTAAATTAATACATAAACATAAGCCAAATATAGAGATTATATTCTTTTTGGAAATAGATCTGGATAATAATAATTGCTGCCGTAATGTTTTTGTTATTAATTTAAAACATGAAATTAACTGTTTCTTCTTATTGCGAATTTAGCTGTGCAGGTGAGATCATGTAGAGAGACGAGGGGTTTGAGGCTCTTATTAAATGATTGTTGAGCGGTGTGGCCTAAGACCTATCACCATCTTATCACCAACCATCTTTTGTTTCGCAATCATTTTGTCACGCAACTTCAAAAAGTGACTGATGAATTTCTAATTCAGAGGCTCAGGAATCCTCTTTTTGGGATTTCCAGTCGTGGGAATATGCATGTCATATGTTTAATTGCGAATACCAAAAACACTGTCAAAAATGAATAAGTAGGAATGAACATAAGAGAGGTTATATGAAAATGGTACCAATTACTTACAAGAACCATACCAGAGTCAGGGTCATGTGATGCGGAGAGAGGAGAAGGTTACCATAAAGAATTTGTTTGAATGACAACCAGAAGGTAATCAAAGCAGGGTTAGACCAAAGAAAAGTCTGGATGGATTGTGCGCAAGAGTATATTAGATGAGGATAAAAGTATAACGGGGATCGGAACTAGTAGTACCGGGACTTGACACATAGAGCTTATTTCATTAGAGAACAAAATCTGGGAAAATCATACTGATGCTCTGCCCTGTTCAACCGGTTTCATACAGTTAAATTTTTACCAGCGAATATTTAAAACTGATGATAATTAATTCAAACAATAAAGTTTTCTTCAAAAAGAGTTTTAATTTCTCATGTATATCAATTTTATTTCTCTAAATTTAAGTAGTTTGTATTGTAAATGGATCGCATTGTTCATAATAAAATACCTTTTTTTATAAATAATAAATTTTGAGGTCTTAGTTTTATGCGGTCAAATGTGTATATACTCCAGCTGATTTTTCTAAATGCTATAAAGAAGGATAATAGTAGCAAATGTTAAAATAATAATTAGATTTATTGTGGAAGAAACCCAGCCAGCTCACCTTTGTCTAAACTGACACTACATAAACCCATGTTAACACCTCTGCATAATTCAAAACTATTATGCACAATGCACATAAATGCAGGAAAACCTGAATCGCTTCAGAGTGTCTGCACCAAATAAATAAAAGCAGCAATTTGAAAATATTGCAGACAATGAATTCGTATGCATTTATGTATGTACGTACCTTTGCTAAGCTGCGAAATGTTATTTGGTTCTTTAGAGGTCAGATAAAGTGCAGTGTAGTGTCGGTGTGTGTGTGAGGCGAGCGTTGCACCGGCTTTGTCGGGACGTGGTGTGTTTGGGTGTGTGTGTGAGTGGCAGCGCGGCGCAACCTCCGGTCGTCTGCGGCCTGTCTAGACGCACCCGCCCGCGCCCCCCACCCGCGCCCCGCCCCCCGCGGCTCCACCGGCGGCGGCGGCAGCTGACAACCCGCTCATTGGAACCGAAACTTTCCTCTTTCTTATTACAGCGCAATAATGTATCATTACCACTTAAATTGAGAACAACCAGCCTTGCTTGCGTCATTTTTGAGCCGAATACTAATTGAATTGCGTTACATTTGCAAATTCCAGGATTATAAAATGCGATTCAAGTTTTTTGTTTCGAAATATGAAAGGTATATACAGTTCATGGAGACGTACGGATGGCCATACAGTAAAACCAGGCATTGGATACACTTTGTAACGTTTGTTTGTGTGTACAACAAAGCTTCTAGGGTTTACTGTGTAGTGGCTTAGAATAGCACTACCTCATTTCTTCACTTGGGTGTTCGTAAGAAGCGACTAAGGATATTGGGTTCTTTTAAGTGACTTTTGGGTGATGTGGTCCAATACCCGTCACCAAAAAAATGATTTCGCTATCTCTTCCCCACTCAACTTCCCATAGTGCCTGAGGATTAATAACAACAATAAACAATAACATTGGTTTACTTAGGAGGGCATGAATGATATCTAGGCATTTTTCGGGGTCTTTTAGAGTGTTAATTTATAAATTTCCAGTTTGGTCTCAGTACTCTTCTCTTCACAATCGCATCGCTAATTCCATATGCAAAAAAGAGAATAATCCTAACTTTACTATTTGTTTGATGTTGATCGGTTTGACTATTCTTTTAATAAAATCTAGGCAAATATTGCGTATATTTAAAAAAATGGTTTGAGGCGTCTACAATAGTCTGTCATTTGATGCGAATTCGAAATAACCGGTATTAATTTGTTGTTGAAAGAATGCAGATTATAATGAACGCCCAAAAAATGCTACAAATTATCATAACGAATATGATGATTGTGAGTGTTTTTGATTCGTGATCATTTAATTTTTCACTAAAATTTTTCAACTTTAGTGCAAACATTAAAAAAATGAATTACTCGGGCTTTTGGTTTCTCTAGGATAGAAGTACTTAAACTATATCATTCTGTGTAGATATAATTAGATGCGAATATAATTCTACAAACGTATAACCAATTATGCTGTGTAGTGTCGGCATAGAATACCACTACCCCATTTCTTCCGGTGGGTGTACGTAAGAGGCGACTAACGGTATTGGGGCTTTTAAGGAATTTTTGGGCGATGCGGCTGGAGACCCATCACCAACAACCTTTACTTTACCATCTTTTTCCCACTCAGTTTCCAAAAGTGGCTGAGGAATTTCTAATTCCTTAGCTCTGGCTACCCCTTCTAGGGATTTATAGCCGTGAGTATATGTTATGTTATGTTATAATTCTACAAACGTATAATGTTATGAGTTTATATTTTAGAGAAATATTTTATGTTTTCTGAACTAAGCTAACCACTAAGAATACTCTGTCGGAATCAACCCCATAAAATACAAACCTTCAATTGTTTTACGGTCGTATACTCACAGCTCTAAACTCAAAAAGGACTTATAGATACAGATCTTTAAAAGTTAAATTTTTTAAGGTACTTTTAAATTAATAGAAAATAACTATAGAATATACCAAATCAGTCTATCACATGACATAGCACGTAACTTTAATTACCTTAGTTTTCTAATTTTACAATTATAAAAATAATTGAGTAGTGCTAGTTTGGTCATCATAATCTTAATCTATACTTATAATAAATCTGTAGAGAGGTCAATTCTGTACATGAAATATATTTTCAAATTAACCATTAGGTGGTGATTAGGGATCGATACTGATGCCGAAAATGCAATCAGTAAAATTTTTGTCTGTCTGTCTGTCTGTCTGTCTGTCTGTCTGTCTGTCTGTCTGTCGGTTTGTATGTTCCATATGGAAACAAAAACTACTCGACGGATTTTAACGAAACTTGGTACAATTATTCTTCATACACCTGCGCAGGTTTTTGTATACTTTCCAGCAGAGTAGTAAAGGGGAATTTTGGGAAATTTTGGGAAAACGGGAGAAGTTACTCCATTTTTTAAGCTTCCGTCGCGTGTGCAGCCTCAATGGTTAAACTTACATAGAAATCATGTGTGACGGAAATATTCTTCATAAAATTATCTAAAAAAAAATCCTCAGCAGTTTATGTCTATCTTTTACGGTTGACTCACAATAACACGTGTAATTCCTGATAGCTTAGCAGTTCGGAACATTCTGATTATATTTGTTTACTCTTACGTTTGTAAACCTCTTACTCATCCCTTATTTAAAAAAAGGTAACCTATTCAATAAAAAAAGAATCATAGAAATCGGTAGACAAACACCGAAATTATACATAAAATAAGCCATCGCGCCCGTGATCAAAACCAAATCTTTACTTATTTACATATAACATACTAGATGGCGCCAGAAGTTGCATCCTACATCACGTAATGATTTATTTTTAGATGTTATAAATACTTCATAGCGTTTTATTCCAAAATTTGCTATTACACGGAAATACTGAACCGTTCATCAAAGCGCATTTAAAATCATAAAACTACACTGTTTAGGGAGTGCTATAAATTTAATAAATTGAAAACATTGCGCTAAATTTTACAATGCTTGAGCAGTGACTAAAGAAAGAAACCTCAGTTATTTAAAAAAACAACGCTACCCGTGCGAAGCTGGGACGATCCACTAGTATCTAATATAACATAACATTACATGCACGTTCACGCCGAATATCCCCGAAGGGGTTGGCAGAGGTACTAATACTTCTGAACATCACGTGACTTTTTCACGTGGCGTGGCGTTACAAATGTGTGTAGACCCGACCCGGGATTTGAACACTAGTCGTTTGCACGATAACCGGTGTTCCACCCATTGAGCTATCACGTCGTCTAATATATAATATAATATATATTTTTGAAACAAATTACTCAGTGAACGTTAAGCAAATTAAATTTAAATCGACTCTATAGTTGTAATACAAGGTATTTGTAAGAAGAAGAAATATTACCACTTTTATTTCTTTTTCAGTTCTTGACAAATAATGAATCAAGAAATAAGATGGAATACATTTATAACAATGTGACATCAGGTTTAGTCAGGCATAGAACGGTCGTTCTTAAATCCGGTTTTAAACAATTATTGTGACTTGAGGAAACACCTTTGGATGAAGAAACCAAATCAATATAACCATAATAACTTATTAAATGCAACAAATGCTAATTATGTTACTAAAAAAATATCTTAAAGATTAATATAAGTAAACAATATAACACAAATTAGAAGATACACAAAGAGGATAAATGTAACATACGTACATATATATATACTCACGCCATTATTTCCCAATAGGGTAGGCAGAGACTATTAATCGCAACTCTCCAACTTCGTTTATATTCATCTTTTTTTTTAAACGACCTCCCCTCTTTATTGTGTAAATGTAACACTTTATGTAAAAATAAAAATAATAAATAATGTTTTGTTTGATTATTAACCACCAAAACTAAAAAATTGCCATAAAATGCATACTTGCTATGAGCAAATAACTGAATTTGTAATTTAATGGAGACAAGTCAATTACTTGAATAAAATGGTCTATTTCTTTGTTCCCATCATTACCTGTTAAGCTCTTCCTGTCATACCACTAATATCTATGGTTTCTATTTCGCTCTGGAGGCTGTTCAAAAAAGTGCCATTAAATTCACACTATGCTATGAGCAAATAACTGAATTTGTAATTTAATGGAGACAAGTCAATTACTTGAATAAAATGGTCTATTTCTTTGTTCCCATCATTACCTGTTAAGCTCTTCCTGTCATACCACTAATATCTATGGTTTCTATTTCGCTCTGGAGGCTGTTCAAAAAAGTGCCATTAAATTTACACTATGCTATGAGCAAATAACTGAATTTGTAATTTAATGGAGACAAGTCATTTACTTGAATAAAATGGTCTATTTCTTTGTTCCCATCATTACCTGTTAAGCTCTTCCTGTCATACCACTAATATCTATGGTTTCTATTTCGCTCTGGAGGCTGTTCAAAAAGTGCCATTCAATTCACACTATGCTATGAGCAAATAACTGAATTTGTAATTTAATGGAGACAAGTCAATTTCTTGAATAAAATGGTCTATTTCTTTGTTCCCATCATTACCTGTTAAGCTCTTCCTGTCATACCACTAATATGTATGGTTTCTATTTCGCTCTGGAGGCTGTTCAAAAAAGTGCCATTCAATTCACACTATGCTATGAGCAAATAACTGAATTTGTAATTTAATGGAGACAAGTCAATTACTTGAATAAAATGGTCTATTTCTTTGTTCCCATCATTACCTGTTAAGCTCTTCCTTTCATACCACCAATATCTATGGTTTCTATTTCGCTCTGGAGGCTGTTCAACTGTAGAATGCGCTTCCTGTAGAGACCTGTTTCCAAGAGTCCAGTGAAAAATTCTACCAGGCTGCAATATTGTAATTTTGTTGTCAGTAATATAAACTGGTCACATTGTTTTTATATACATACATTTATTTACTCACGCCATTAGTTCCCATTGGGGTAAGCAGACTATCGATTGCTGCTTTTGGAAAACCGTTTTAGTCAAAAAAACATTAAATTCAATTATTAGTTTTTTGAGGTCATTTTTTTTTATTTAAATATTCTTTGCCTACAGAAGGTGTTTCTAAAAAAGAAGAAGCAACAAGAAACTCCTTACATTATGGATGCTAATTGAATAATAATTAATAGCTTACATATTTCTCATATCATGTGTCGTGTATAATTAATAGCACCACACCATGTTTTCCATTAGTTGTCGTTCGAGGTGATTAAGTTAAGGAATTTGAGAATTGTAATGGATGAGGTGATTTTTCGATTTCATTAAACACTATTTTGTATATTAAAATAACTACTTGAAAAATATTTATGAATGTCCAACCCTATGTCTTATTTACTACGGATATTGATATTAAGATGATTGGTTATGAATTTAAAATACAAACATATACTCACGCCAATTGGGGTAGGCAGAGACTATTGATCGTCACTTTGTACGATCCAGGCAAACCTTTCTAGTTTCGTTTATATCTATCAATCTTTTCATACATGCTCTTTTATACTTCTTTCTTGGTTTTAAATTATTGAAGCGCAAACCGAGAAGTAAAAACGAAGGAAGTAATAAGCAGTGGAAATTCCGTGCTAAATGAATATTTGTATAAATCACGATAGCTTAAGTGAATATTTTAATAATTATAATATTCTTGTTGATTTCAATGATAGGGAAAACCATAAAGTAATAAGTGCTATCTTATCTTTGTTAAGTTAATGTATCAATCTGTGGAATAATCTTACATAATTGCATAATTATTGCATTGACATTGGATTGAAATGAAAATTATTCGTATCCCTGTTCGCAAAATCACTATAATATGTTAATAAAGTCATTTGAAATCAAGGGTTCCGCGTCTAGAAATAACTACGTCATATGAATTAAATCAGGGATTGATATTTTGGATTTTTAAGGATTTAATTTTTATATGAATTGGTCTGCTAACTGTTTAATAAATTTATTTTTTGTAGTTCGTGATATTACAACTCAATAAAAAAATACTTAGGCGATATCTTCGTCATTTTATATATTGCCACCCACCGAGGTCTTGTTATTCGAAACCGACATTACACAGTTATTCTATAACATACATACATACATATACTCACGCTATTAGTTCCCATTGGGGTAGGCAGAGACTATCGATAGCCACTTCGTACGATCCTAACAAAGCTCTCTAGCTTCGTTTACATCCATCAATCTTTTCATACATGCTCTTTTATTCTTCATACTACGGACGCCAGCCTTTTTGAGCACACTCTCAATTTGGTCCAAGTGTGTTCTCCGTGGTCGTCCTCTACTAACATTACCATCCACACTAGCTCTATAGATCCCTTTTACCAATTTTCTATCATCCATCCTCTCTATATGCCCAAACCATCTCAACATTCCTTTTTCTATCTTTCTTACAATATCATCTTTCACACCACACTTTTCACGAATAACACTATTTCTCACTCGGTCACATAATCTAACGTAAAAAAAAAATCTGAGGGACCTCATCTCATAAATATTCTGAAATTATCAATACTGGATAATAATACAAATAATTTTAGTACTTTCTTTTAATATTAAGATAAAATTATGTGCAGCCGTGAGTATATGTATGTATTAAATTACGTATACTTAACTAGGAGGTAAGGAAAAAAAATGGCCATTTAATATATTTTTTTGTTTTAAAGATTATGTAAGTAGAAACTGTTTTCGTTGGGATCTTTGGATAGAGAGCGTATATTCAAAAGGTTTTCAAACTTCGGTAATCTAAGAATGACTATAAGGCTATAACGGTTGCTCAGTTGGTAAAATATCCACATATCATGCAGACAGGCGTGGGTTCAAAACCCAGTTCATGCCTACACCAATTCGTGTTTTCAAAAAATATGTTTGGTCAATTTATCATGGTGGTTAACTGTAAGGTAAAACATTGTGAGGAAACCCAGATGGCAAAATTGTCATATATATGTGCTTAGTTACTTGACAGTGTATTCGTACAAAACAGCAATAGGCTTGCTCCCTATCATGTGGTGTATCCAAACAAGACGTGGGCACCCTTAAAATCAGGTGATAACGTCACATAATGTTCAAAAGTATATGTACCTCTGCGATCTTTTCGGGCATATAAGAAGTGAACATTTGAGCCTTGAGAAAGCACTTTCCCCGATAAGTGGAGTAAAAAAGTAGCACGGCCGTACAATTATTCATTTAGTCCCTGTGGAACATATTGCCAGACCGTTCCCCAAAAGTCACTATTTCTAATTGAATAAGAAGCTTCAAATTTAGAAAGCAATACTTCCAAAGTTAAATCCGAACACCTTCCGAAGCAACGCACTAATGATAAATTTAAAAAAAATTAACGTTCAAAAAATGATAGTTTTTAACTTAATTTTGAAGAATAAACTTTTTGACTTTTTTGACTTTTAACTTTTTTTAAAAAAAATATTTTTAGAAATTGGGCCCAATTTTTAACACAAAATTTTCGACTTTACATGAATTTCACAACTTTTTACGCTAGAAGAACTGAGCAGCGGAACTTTTTTACTAGTTTTGTTTTGGATGGCAAGCTGTAAATTACTGGGCAGAACTTCTTGTTGCTAGGAACTCTGAGTGCAGGTTATCGATCTTTCTGAACACCACGCCCGCACTCTTCATGACCAAGACTGGGATAGTTATAAGTGGGGTTCCACTTGTCTCTGGAATTTCCTTGACACTGCAAGTGGTTTCATTAATATATTTTTTAATGTATATTTTAAAGTTTTATTTCAAATTTTAAATAGAAGTTTTATTAAAATAAGTGGACACCAGGATAAGTGATTAAACGATGGAAATGATTTTGGAAGATCTATTATTCCGAGTAGGATTTAAATAAGTCAAAAGATGAAGGACACATTGAGCACACTTCACATATTTAATTAAATATATTTTGATACAATTGCTATAACATTACACACCCTTTTACCACGCCAGTAGGTCACTGTCTCTCCCAAAGGGACAGCCGAAAATGGATGGTCATTACATCCCACTTTACTACTCTAGGTTACTATTCGCACTTCAGTTTTACAGTCAGTAAACAGATAAACGACCATTTAAAGCAATAAAAAAGCTTCATGCTCTAAATTAACGATAGGCTAGGCACGGCTCACAGCTCATGATTTTCTCGACCGTGTTCTGCAAATAAAGGTCGTATTATTCGGATCATTTCAATTTCACGCTAAAATTGAAAATATCCGTAGAAGCCAGCCTATCGTGCTCTTTAACTACTATATTAATACTGAAGTCACCAGTAACGAGATTGAGTGCACGCTTTTTCTATTATAAATTGGTGTGAAAAAATGTGTCGTGGAAAGTTACAAATTTCATAATTCGAAATAGGTTTACACAGGGAATTAAGACCTCAATTCTTGTAAGGTTCTAAGTAAATGTATATTTTTGATAAATATTCTTTAGTAATTAGGTTTTTTATCCTTTTGCAATAGCTCAGTGGAAACACCACTGCTTCCCATGCAGCAGACGTAAGTTCAAATCCTTAGTCGGGCCAACAACAATGTTTCATTATTAAGTCATATGTGTGGTTAATTTATCATGGTCGTTAAGGGTGAGGGTAGACATCGTGAGGAAACCCGCATGGCTAAGTTGTACTTGGTCAATTGACGGTGTATTGATATAAAACGGGGACAGGCCTGCCTCATCTGGCGTGAATACTTTGCTAACCCTTCGGGAATTTAAGACGTGAACGTGTAGCTGAGAGGTATGTGATATTGAGTATAATATAAGTATAGTATGTCATAACTCATTGCTTATTCTCGCGCAACCTGCTTATTCATTAAACATAGAACATTCCAGCATCCGCCTCGTAAAAACACGATTCATCAACTTCACTAACGACTAGACAAGAGCGTGTCAACGTCTACAGTGTGTGCTATATCAAATAACATGGATCGTACAATGCGAATCTAATAGAATAAATAAATTGTTCTCAAACGGAAATGTTACCTTATTCAAAAGACGAGACAGCAGACAGTCCATTAAAGCCTACATAGGAACGTAACATAATAATTTACTGAGTCACGTTAAGTCAAGGTCTTTTTTTAAATCGTCGGCGGCAGTGGCAGGCCGCTAGACTCGTGACCTCCTGAAATGGGTTGCCGTCTAGACGTACAGACTATCTAGATGCGTGTCGGCGGCGGCGGCGGCGGCCCGTGGCAACATCATGGCTGCACGCGTTTCTAGCTTTACTCAATACCTTATTGTTCAAACCTTTTTTCATTCATGAACGCACCTGTAATAATGTATGATGCTAATTTTTTGGTATGTTGATTCGATTATTTTAGATACATACACACATTCACGGCTATAAATCCCTTAATAGGGTAGCCAGAGCTTTAGAATTTAAATTTCCCCAACAGTGGTTGGATTGGACAGTGAGAAAAAGATGGTAAAATAATGTTTGATAAATACTTGTACATTATTTGTGAAGTAAGATGATTCCGTGCTTCAGTATGTATGTTAAGTAGTCGATCCCCGCTGCGTTATTTTCAGGGAAGGCTCGAGCCGCTCAGTACAGTAGGAATAAGCTATAACGGTTATTAAAACTCGTACTTTACCTACATTTATTTACATTCTCATACAGGTCGGTGATAGCGTGCGTCTTTCAAACTTGCCATATCCTCAACCTTTATTGTTCCCCAAAGTTTTGTTTGGTCATCCTATTAGAATAGGTATATTTTTTTACCCTAACTTTATAAAATATATTTAAAAAAACCACTTCTTAGCTGTGGGTACATATAGTATTGGCTTATTTCTCTATTTCTTTTTCCAGAAGTGGCCGAACATCATTTTCCGAAGTTCTACCCCATTTCACGATTTGTAGCACTGCGCATGAAACTACTTCTTGAATGTGACTGAAATTTAATATTTTATTTATATTTGTTGTAAACGCTCTGAATTTATACATGCTACGCTGCATTCTTTTCACTATTCTTAGCATAAAGTATCAATCAACCTCGATTTATACTTTTTTCCCATAAAAAATCTCCGCGAAGTAGATTTTTATTAGCTAATTTTGATCGATTTTTATTAGGTAATATAATACGATATAGGCAACCGACGCTAATTTACCTGCATCGCTGTTATCGATGAGAGATAGAAAGTGGGGAAACCCAAATAATTGACAACGCATGCGTTTACAACGATAAGCCTTTCGTGACATAAATTACTTAGGATTAGTTCCAATGCTATTAAACACCCACTCGGAGATTTATGGGTTCCAGTTCTGCTTCTGTAATTAGTGTATATCTACATATTGTATAAATGGTCACTTGAATAATACCCTAAAGGGGTAGCTAGATTTTTAAGATCAACTATTGTTTAGTTGATTTAAAAGTTAAGGGGATTAAGTATTTAAGTAATATAAAAAACATAAATACACTGACGGCTATAAATTCCAAAGCTTCAGTGACTTTTCATAATGGGTATTCAGCCACATCGCCCAAAAATAACTGAGAAGCCCTCGAAGAAGAAATTAACAGGTTAGTGATATTCTTAGCCAATACTATACAGATAATATAAAAAGATATGTATAGTATAAACTATGACATGTGCATTAATATTAAGTATTACTTATGCAACAGTTGCTACGCAGATTGCGAGTCCTATAAATACTATCTATAAAATAAATAAAAAATTAACTAATTTATAAAAGGCAAACCTGACTGACTGAATCAACGCACATCCGAAACGACCACAACAACAAACTTGATGTTTTTCTCCAGGGATGTATTTTATTATGTAAGTGAGCACAAAGAAGGGACTTTCAGAACTTCTAACCCTAAGGGGATGAAATAAGGGCTTGAAGTTTATATAATATCCAGGTAAAAGGGATAAAACTCCTCCCATAAGGGGTAAAATTTGGGTATAATTATTTGATAATTAGATGTTTAATTTTATGCTACATACAACAAATAAAAATGAAAGCGAACGGCTAAGAGCAAAGGTTGTAGACACCAGAGTCCATAGGAGCATTAACGTTGGCACAGACCACTTTCTCGTGATATCACGATTAAGGGGACTGTGCACGCGTTGGCGTCACAGGGCCAAAGTGTCGACAACTGAATTTGCGAGAATAAAAGTGGAGAAATTGGAA
Source organism: Bedellia somnulentella (assembly GCA_963576735.1). Taxonomy (NCBI): domain Eukaryota; kingdom Metazoa; phylum Arthropoda; class Insecta; order Lepidoptera; family Bedelliidae; genus Bedellia; species Bedellia somnulentella. The sequence continues at coordinate 10,368,698 of OY755183.1, forward strand.
GAGGATGAAAATATTAGAGATGAATATATGAAGAAATTGGACGACAGGCTAAGTTGCGTGGAGATGAAGGATGAATTGGAAATAGAAGAAGTATGGGATGTGCTCAAATCGTCAATGGTTGAATGTGCGACGGAAGTATGTGGATTGAGTAAAATAACAAATAGACCACCAACAAATTGGTGGGATAAAGATGTGAAAGAGGCAGTTGGAGATAAGAAGAAAGCTTGGTTAGATTTACTAGCGATTAAAGCTAGTAAACGAATGGATGCGAGAGTAACAGATGATGTAGTGAAGAATAGTGAATATGAATATAAGAGAGTTAAGAATGAGGTTAAGAAGAAAATAGAAAAGAAAAAGCGTGATCTGATAGAATGGTGTGAGAGGAAACTCTCTGATAATTTCCGGAATAAGCAAAAGTTGTTCTGGAAATATATCCGGAAAGAAAAGGGAGTTTCCCAAAACACGAGAGTGAATGTTGTGAGAGATGAACAGGGTGAATTGGCGACGGATGAAAGTAGCATAAGACGAGTATGGAAGAACTATTTTGAGGGACTCTTTGAAAAAGAGGATTCATCCATTTCATCGCCAATCAGCAGTAATGTTGATTGGAACGACGTTATGGGTGACTTTAGTGACAGTGAGATCAGTATGGAAGAAATAATGAAAGCAATGAAAAGTATGAAACTAGGGAAAGCGGCAGGGTATGACAGGATAAACACTGAAATGCTGAGGGCTGGTAAAGGGGTGGTGGCTTCCTGGTTGTATTTCCTTTTCCAAAAATGCTGGTCGAGTGGCAAAGTGCCACAAGACTGGTGCAAAGCGGTAATTGTGCCTTTATATAAAGGAAAGGGGTCACACCAGGAGGCTAGAAACTACCGTGGAACTAGCCTACTCAGCATTGTCGGTAAATTGTATGCAAAGGTTTTGATTGAAAGAGTGATGAATGAAACGGATGATAAAATTTGGGATGTGCAAGCAGGATTTAGAAAGGGAATGGGATGTATGGACCAAATCTTCTCTTTAAGGAGCATCACCGAAAAGTTCTTAGCTAAGAACCGAAAGGTGTATTGCTCCTTCATTGATTTAGAGAAGGCGTATGATAGGGTGGTAAGAAAGTGTTTATGGGAGGTGTTATCCAAGTTCGGTTTGGGGAGTCGACTTATACGTGCACTGGTATCACTCTATGAGGATTCCAGTGCATGTGTGAGAGTAAACGGGGAAAATACTGACTGGTTCGGGATCTCTCGGGGTGTCCGACAGGGTTGTGTAGCTTCCCCGTGGCTCTTCAATTTGTTCATGGATGACTGTTTAACAGAGTTGCGTGAAAGTGATTATGGATTGAGAATGGGTGGATTCATCATTAAATGCCTCTTATATGCCGACGATCAAGTGCTACTTGCATCATCGGTGGAAGAGCTGCAAGAGATGATGAATATTGCATGTGCGTCTTTTGAAAAAAAGGGAATGAGGGTGAATGTGGATAAAACAAAAACTATGGTTTTTGAGAGAGAGGTGAATATGACCGAATGCGTGATTGAGATTAATGGTAAGAAAGTGGAACAAGTGAAAGAGTTTGTATATTTGGGAAGTTTGTTTACTAGGGATGGAAAGTGTGATGAAGATATCGAGAGAAGAGTGAAAAAGGGTAATGCGGTAAATGGAGCACTGGATAGTCTAATGTCTAGTCAGTCGGTGTCTGAAAAGGCCCGAATGGCTGTGCATGATGCTGTCCTCGTTCCTACGCTTATGTATGGCAGTGAATGTTGGGTGTGGCAGAAGAAGCATGAAAGTAGAGTGAATGCAGTAGAAATAAGATCCCTCAGAAAAGTGTGTAATGTAAGGTTATGTGATCGTGTGAGGAATGATGTGATTCGTGAAAGGTGTGGTGTAAAAGATGATATTGTAAGAAAGATAGAAGAAGGAATGTTGAGATGGTTTGGGCACATAGAGAGTATGGATGACAGTAAATTGGTGAAAGAGATATATAGAGCCAATGTGGAAGGTAATGTTAGTAGAGGACGACCTCGGAGGACACATTTGGATCAAATAGAAAATGTGCTCAAAAAGGCAGGTGTCCGCAGTATGAAGAATAAAAGAGCATGTATGAAAAGATTGATGGATGTAAACGAAGCCAGAGAGGTTTTCCAGGATCGTACAAAGTGGCGATCGATAGTCTCTGCCTACCCCAATGGGAACTAACGGCGTGAGAATATGTATGTATGTATGTATGTACATTCAACTACTATATACATTCTAACCTAACAAAAAAAAGCGGCCAAGAGCGAGATGGACTCGCTAATGAAGGGTTCCGTAGCAGCACTAGCAGCAGGTAGGTAACATAGTAATATACAAGTTTTTGTTGTTCGTTGTAAGTTTATATAGTATAATTATTTTAGTAATTTGGTTTATGACGTTTAAAAATAGAACTACTGGCTAGATCTCATTCAAACCAATTTTCGTTAGTAGTTTGTATAGTAATACACATCATATATTTTTTTCAGTTTTATCACGCCCATATTTTAGAAGTTACGGGGGGGGGGACACATTTTACCACTTTGGAAAAGTCTCTCGCGCAAACTATTCAGTTTTGAAAAAAATGATATAAGAAACCTCAACATCATTTTCAAATACCTTTTGGTAGATACCCCACACGTATAGGTTTGATGAAAAAAAAATATTTGAGTTTCAGTTCTATGTATGGGGAACCCTAAAAATTTTGGTTTTTTTTTCAGATTTTATTTTAAAATCTTAATGCGGTTTACAGAATACATCTACGCACCAATTTTCAATAATGTAGTTCTTATAGTTTCGGAATAAACTGGCTGTGACATACGGACGGACGGACGGACGGACAGACAGACAGACATGACGAATCTATAAGGGTCCCGTTTTTGCCATTTGGCTACGGAACCCTAAAAAGCTGGCTGCATTACCCCTTTAAATATCTAAGCTGACTCTTTGGGCAAAGCATGCGCTATGTATATTAGTTTATAGTTAGTATAGTTTATTATATTGCTATATTGTTTCCCTACATGTCTGGACCAAGCACGTCAAAATTTCTCTATATATAAATAAATATATATATAGAAAATACTATGCGCGTTTGAGCCTCACGGAGCAAGGGACTAAACAGCATCATCTGTTAAGTAATGGTCTTGTGCTAAATTACTATATTTGCGCTAGATTTAGAGGCAGAACCCGACAAATGTGACGGCTCTTCTCCACGCAATAAACGTACCACACTAGCGTCCTCCCTCTTCCAAAGAATCAACGAAATACCGTCTGGTCTCTTACCATCATCCCGAAGCAAATCTTTATTTCATATACTCAATCAAATTTCAAATCGAATTTCATAAACGCAATATACATATACTCAAGGCCATAAATCCCAACAAGGGGTATCCAGAGCTTTAGAGCTAGAAATTCCTCAGCCACATTTGGAATTTGATAGGGGAAAAGATGGTAGAAATAAAGTATCGTTGGTGATGGATCTCCAACCGCATCGCCCAAAACCACTTAAAAAAAGCCTTAAACCCTTAGTCACCTCTTACGACACCCGTGGGCAGAAAGGGGTAGTGACATTCTAAGCCGACACTACACGGCAATTATATCAAATTATAAATATGTGATTCCATGTACGTATGAAATATGTACTATTTCAGACACACATGCTGAGCCGATAACCATTTTGGCAATGGGTTACATGTTATATTTATAAACATTAATCGTCATTATTTAAAATTTTGTTAATATTTGTTCTTATGTGTTTTTACTGTGTGTTGTTATTTTTTGTCATTATGTAAATTGTGCCAAATAAATGTCTTTTTTTACTTTACTTACTTTACTCCAAACAGCATCACAAACCGCAAACGCCAGTCTTTTGACACTCCCCCGTTCTTATTTGGCTCGCACGGAAATTTAAACCGCTCATATTTTACGCATTAATTGCACATTGCATATAGATGCAGTTTAATACATGAACATGACATCGGCGTCGTTTCGGAGCCACTGCAATTACTTTCTTGGACCAAACCTGTATAACTTGAACGAGAAACTACTGTTGCATTGAAATGGACTGCCTCATTCGCTTTTCGTATGCCGTCTTTACTTTTAAGTTTTATCGATTTCGTATTTTAATAGCGAATTGTCCTATTTGCTGTACTAACCGAAATGGAATTAATTGGAGATGTTTCCCTAAAAGCGATAACCAGAAATTTAAAATAAGAAATCCATTGTCAAAGTTGAGTGAGGAAAAGGTTGAAAATAAATTATGGTTGGTGATGGGTCTCCACATCCTAACAAAAACTACCGAATAAATGTGTCTCATCCCATACCCACGGGAAGAAAATGAGTAAGAGTTTAAAATTTTAGCATAATATGATAGTTGTACATTTATTACTCATCTAAGGCACATCAAAAAGGAAAGTTAATCTAATATGATATATATTTACGTCAATAAATTGGTGCCAATGGCATAACAATATAGACTAAATATATTAATTAATAAATTTTCTTAATTTTTAAACCTGTATAAACTCAAAAAGGCAGATGTCCGCAGTATGAAGAATAAAAGAGCATGTATGAAAAGATTGATGGATGTAAACGAAGCCAGATAGGTTTGGCAGGATCGTATAAAGTGGCGGTTGATAGTCTCTGCCTACCCATTGGGGACTAACGGTGTGAGAATATGTATGTATGTATAAACTCGAATTCTTCCCAGAAGCAACGAATAACTAAGACAATCATCCCGTTCTAGGATAAATAATTGACCACGGTCTAATAAGTCTAAAATTTCTTGTTACGTCCTTTTGAGACCCCTTTTTACGTAATAAGGCTAAAAAAGTAAAACTAAATTTTAAATGTATTATTTCTTCCATAATGCAAGTCTTACTTAGTTTAGAGCTTATTTGATCTATGTATAATATGTCAGTATATTTATTTATTTATAAAAAAAAGTATTCTTATGTAAAAGTATTATGATATAAATTGTTCAAAGCTCATATCCATGAAAGGAATAAAGGGTCACAACGCATTGGCATGCAATCCATTGCATTACAAGAAAAGACCTTACTTACGTCACTGAAAATCTGAACCTACTTTACACAAGCCAACTTGTACTTGACCAGTTAAAGTAGTGCAAGAAAGTTATCAAAAAGAGTTACTATTTAAATGACGCAAAATTTCACTTCCCAAAAGACTTAAATAAACAAAAATAGTAGCTATACATGTAATATAAATGTAGATGGTAATTATCAGAGAAATAACGATGTGAGAGGTATAATGTTTGTTTATCTACATTGTGTTCGGTTTCGAGTCTAGACCAGTCGGTTGCGTCACGCGCTCGTCTGCTCAATGTGTTGCTGATGTCTGATTGCACTTGCTTATTTTATGTCTGTTATTATTTAGTCGCTGTTTTTATAAAAAATCAGATCCGTCTCGAGATTGGCGTGAATGAATGGCGTCCGCCGAGTTACCAGTAATAACAACCAGCCGCCTAACTAATGAATTTACTTATTGATTTTTTCTTCAAGCTATACAAGAACACACTTTTAAATATACGCAGCGTAGCCGATTTTACCGGAGCCTGATGACCAAACGTCTAGACGGAGATAATATCACCGATCGACAATTATGCTAATAAAAGCTTTCAAATTATAATGAATACAATACTTAATCGTGTTTTTTTATGCAACGACGTTGAATGTACATTTCATAGAGTTAGCTGTTTATTGCTAACTTTTTTACACTTTATAATACGGGCAATTACAGCCGCAATACATGTTGGCGGATTCTGTGTGGTTAGTTTAAGGAACAATATATTTGACTGAGAGTATATGCATATATGTTTGACTAACATTATAATTATATGTTCCCCCAGAAATTTTATTATTTAAATTTAATTTTCGCAGATCTTAACAATATAGAAATGACAAAAAATAGAGATATAGAGATGACATAAAAATATAGAAAGGGCAAAATAAAACGGTCATCAAAATATGAGAGAGGTAGACCGTCTGTCTTATATGTCTCACCTAACAGGAAAACAATTGTCTAAATCTTGATAAGCGAAACAATCTTGATAGCTCAGTGGGAAAACCACCGCGTATAATATGGATAGGTGTGGCTTCGAATCTATAGTCAGGCTCACATTTATATTTTTATTCCAAGTCATATGTTGCACTCCACTCAAACGTGGAGGAGGAATTTCTTATTTTGATGCCCAGGGTACCCCTTTCTGGGATTTACATTTTGAGTATATGTATGTATATATGTATGTTATAATAAATTATACAATATAATAAAGTTAATTTAGTAACGTAAAAAAGTGTTTTAATTTAAATATCAACATACATACATACATATACTCACGGCTTTAAATCCCTAGAAGGGGTAGCCAGAGCTAAGGAATTAGAAATTCGTCAGCCACTTTTGGAAAATTGAGTGGGGAAAAGATGGTAAAGTAAAGGTTGTTGGTGATGACTGATGAGTCTCCAACCGCATCGCCCAAAAAACCCTTGAAAGCCCCAATACCGTTAGTCGCCTCTTACGTACACCCATCGGTAGAAACGGGGTAGTGCTATTCTAAGCCGACACTACACGGCGAATTTTAAGCCGACACTACACGGCGAATATGAACTCGATATAATTAACAATTAAGTAAGTATAGAATTTAAAAATTTCTACTAGTTGTTATGTCACGAGTTAACGAAGTAAAATCAAGTGAAGTGAAAAATTTAAAGGCTTCTTTTGTTAAATATTTTTTTACATGTTACTCATTTATTACTTATTTATTTGACACAAAATTTATAAATGTTTTTGTTTGTCTCTTAAAATACAACAATACAAGAAAATAAAGTAACAAAAAAAACAACAATGATATCAAACAACAGACAAGAAGGTGCAAAGCTCGTTCTATCCACAACAAGCAGATAGCTTCGCTTTTCAGCTCTGATATATTTGGAATTTAGTACGAAAAATATACATAGATACCTACACTCACGACTATAAATCCCAAATAGGGATAGCCAGAGCCTCCGAATTAACAAGCCCTCAGTCACTCTCCTAAGACAATTGGGGAAAAGATAGCAAAAGTAGAGTATCGTTGGTGCTGGGTCACCAGCCACATCACCAAACTCTTATGCGTATATATATAAATATAAATGATGTAGCAGCCTCTTTTGGGAGTCAATTGGGAAAAAATAAGTATTAACTTTTGGAAATTTGAGTGAGGAAAAGATAGTAAAAATAAAGGTTGTTGGTGATGGGTCTCCAACCGCATCGCCCAAAAATCCGTTAATAGCTCCATACCGTTAGTCGCCTCTTACGCACACCCACCGGAAGAAATGGGGTAGTGCTATTCTAAACCGACACTACACGGCAAAACCGACACTACACGGCAATTTATTATTATGTATGTCTGTCTGTATCTTTGTCTATTTTAGTAAAAGGTGCAATTATTTTAGTTGGCAAGTCTTTGGTTTCATAGAAACTTAGTGTGAAACGATGGCATGTAGTGCCGGCTTCGAATGTCATTACCCCTTTTTACCCAAGGGTGTCGTAAGAGGCGACTAAGGCTATGGGGCTTTCTTTAATTGGTTTTCGGGTGGTGCGGTTGAAGATCCATCACCAGTGATACTTTATTCCTACCATCTTCTCCCCTATCAACTTCCCAATGTGACTGAGGAGTTTCTAGCTCTGCAGCCCTGGCTGTACCGTTTTGAGATTTACGGCCGTGAGTATATGTATGTATGTATTTATAAAACGGTAAGTGATTTCAGATAAATTATTGGACCCACAGATACAAAGAATTATGAAACTGAATATTTAAATAAATATAATTTGCAGCTTACATCGTGTAAGTACTACATTGAAATCGTATATCACATTGATAACCTCGTTTTATGAAGTCGGTCAAATGATATCGACATTTTGTAACGATGTTCTGTAAATTTCTCGTTACATACATACATATACTCACAGCTATAAATGGGGTAGTCCTATTCTAAGCAGTCACTACGCAGCAACTCGTTAATTACCTTAAAAATCAAAATATGCATAAAAGAATCTCCAGAGTAATGGTTTATTAATTACAATAAAAAAGAAAAACACTTTATTACTTATAACAAAACAAATAGTTGCAACAATACAGTTTTACAAAAGCAAAGGTACAATTGGTGGTCTTATCACTAAACACAATCTCTTACAGAAAACCCTTGGATAATAAGGTCAATAAATTATAATTAGGTACATAAAAATGAACAAGAATTCATGATATAAATGTTTTCCCAAGTCGCAGTAAACCTGGGAGCTCTCCAACCAGCTAACTACTTTCCTAACCACTGCACCACATCTTTATTGTTCTATAACCTGACTTGACTAACGCCCGATTTCTGAATTGAGTATTCCAGCTGAGAACAATTTAAGTATCTGTCGCATTGAAATCTTAACAACTGAATGAGACATAAGGATACTTAAGTCGTTCTCAGCTTGAACACTCAATTCAGAAATCGGGCGTAACTCTCTCTGTATCCCGAAAAAATTGCCTTACTATTCAATATTTCAATTGATTAAGTTATTGCCCATGCTCCTTCTCCAAAAGCAAAGTATTCTATATCCTGAATTGACAGTGTTAATCATAATATGCCCAATTTACATTTTTTTTATGCGTCTAAGAATTTTAATCTTTAGTAAATCTTTAAGATTACTTCTTATCTTTTGATCTACAGTTTAAACAAAATAACAATCACTTCTAGTTCGTTAAAAACATAGCTACTTACTTAAAAGCAAACAAAACCTATAAACATAAAGACTACATCTTTGCGTTGATGTCGCAAAATGAGGAGCAAAAAATAGAGTAGCACTTACAACATTTTATGGTGTCTGGCAGGTGCTGGTCAGTTGGTTGGGCAGGCAAGCCTAAGGCTCCACTGCACCTTGCCGAGAACAGGTCGAGAAGGCCGTCGGGTCAGGAGCGAGCGCCGCCGCAGACAATCTCTTGAGCACATCGACCCCATCGAGGCAGCTTCACGAAACACCATGCTTTAGTTTCGTTTCAGGCTATAGTTTTCAAGCTAATCGTGGTTATGTTTAATTTAAATTTACGAGCTAGCATGAAGCCGATTTTTATTATGAATTCAGAATTCTACTTTTCTTACTTTACTTATTTTCTTTGATAATTTCCTTGGGTTTAGAATGTCTTAAAACAATCCGAACTTGATTGTACTTTTAACCCCCGAACTGGAAAAATCGTCAAACAAACGACACTTTCATACAAGGAAATGTAAAGGGAAGTCAAGAACCACAGTCAGTCAGATAGGTCGTCGCCTGAGGAACCGTGGCTGGGTCTACCGTTCTGGGGCATTTTTAATGCAGAGGATCTCCCTAGCTGTTCAGCGGGGTAACGCTGCCAGCGTAATGGGGACCTTTGGGTCGGATATGTCTCGGAGCGGTTTGTTTAATTGACCTTTTTTTTATTATATTTGTTTAATTTTATTGTTAAATTATTTTTAGTTTTAAGTTAGTTGTAAGAACCACAGCTTTTTCAAACTCATTACTTAATTTTAGATCGTATTTTGAGGAAATAGGAAAAGCAAGATTACGATAGTATTAAAAATGAATTGTGCTTTTTTTCCTTCTCATCCTCCAAACGTGGCTAAAGAAATTTTTATTCCAGCATCCTAGCTACCCGTTTCATGGTTAACGTTGTGAATATGAATAAGTAGGTTAGTATCATATTACAATTCAGACTAATGTTGACCTAATGTGGAACTTAATATTAATGATAGTCTACTAAGCGTCGTAAAGACCACATTTAAAATGTCGTTGAAAGTGTTTCATGAGTGTCAACACGATGCAAGATGTTATCAAAACGATAATCTGTACTCATAAAAATACTTGTCTTGACTGACTGATTGACTAAATCATCTTCAAATCGTTGAAGCTAGACATTAGAAATTCAATGTAGATGTTTATTTACGTGATGTAGAATATAATCACTATTACAAACATACTTTCTTAACGGGTTAAACCAATCGTATCATTATTCTATGACGGATTCCATTATCATTGTGCCAAAAAAGGAATGACAATATTGTGTGTAAGTTTTAAAACATGAGCATAAGGTAAGGCCTAGCATGAGCGTTTATCGTCACGATATCGGTTAGAATGAGATGACAGTATGTAAGTGCGTAACAGATGGCTGTTTTATACGACGCGAAATCTAGTTAAAAAAGTCGCTCGTACTAGCTCGTACGAGTGGCGTTATAGTCATAAAATCATTAGGTCCTTAGCTTAGCTTCCTTATAATAGATTTACTATGTTTGTATTAATTTGTGATATCTGTTGGTTTATATTATAACATAGAACAGTTTTCGTGAATTTGGAAGAAGCTACTACTTGCGACTGTCAAATTATATCATTCGATTTTCTGGGATACTTAAAAGATTATTTGTAATGCTTAGGCAAATGTTGACTCAAATGTCAATGTCACATACATATATATACTCACGTCATTAGTGGCGTAGGCAGAGACTATCGCTCGCCACTTTGTACGATCCTGACGAAACTTTCGAGCTTCATCTATATTCATCAATCTTTTCATACATGCTCATTTATTCTTCACGCTTTGGACACCTGCCCTAAAGAACAAGGTGTTTAAATTACTATGACTGCGTACGGTGCTTTACTAATACCGTTTTAATTGAGAACTATAAAATTATTTTCATGAAACTTTGTGAAGGTCATTATATTTCACGCCTGGAAGCTATGGCATGCATATACTTAATGTGATTTCAAAAGAACTGCATCACGGTTAATTACTTTTTACTATAAAAAAGACGAGCAAATCAAGTCATCTGGACTTTTTTATAACTGGTTATCGGCAATGGTTGCGTTTTATGTTTTTTTACATAAAAATATGCCATCTAGGTTTTAATACAGCAGATGATGCAAAATTCTTGAACGATTTATCAGGCTTAAAAAAAAGCAAGTTTGACTACCCCTTGGAATATTTACTTTTATATTTGGGGGAAATTTATCAAAGTGTACTAAGCTTTTTTAATTTTATTCGTCTACCTTTAGTAGACGTTAATCTAACAAATGGATTAGTTATGATGAGTCATCATAAATAAAGATACAGTTTCATCACTATGTGAAGGTCAACAGGGCAAATTTATAAACTAATAAAGGGCACCAAACTTATCAAAAAGATGAAACTGCAATAGTAGGATTTCAAAAAGTATTTCCTTGAGCAAAGGACAACAGCTGATGACCTTATTATGACTGATAAAGTTTACAGACATTGTTATGAATTAACTCGCCGGTGCTGTGTTTCATATACAGCCTGCGTTGTTATTTTATCACTGTGCAAATGTTCTAGTTAATTAATTTGATATGATTATGTAGCCACCGTGATAGCTCAGTGGGTAGAACACCGCTTATCGTGTAGACGATAAGTGTTCAAATCTACTACACTGATTTGTCATTTCTAAAGTCATATGCGTGGTTAATTTGTAATGGTTGGTAACGGTGAGGGAGGGCTCCCACATAGCTAAGTTGTACTTGTTGACAGTGTATTCGAACAAAAACGGCGATAGACCTGCCCCCTACCACGTTAGTACAATGTCCAAGCAAAACGTGGGTACTCTAAACATTATGTAACAATACCACGTGAAGTTCAAAAGTATAAGTACCTCTGCCAATCCTTTCGGGGATATACGGCGAGAACGTTTGAGTTAATTAATATTTTTATCTTTTACTTTATATAACTGCATCCGAACAGGTTAATTACTTTTGTAGTCTTGATCAAAAAACCGAGACGGTCAAACTGATATTGAATTTAATTTATAACATTATTTTTGCCACACTTTTAAAAAATATTAAAATCACCTTTAAAACGTATGAAGGATTATATTTTGATAATGGTGATTATGATAACGAGAGTATGAACCAATTAACTGTGTCATGTTCATGTCAACGTACCATTTGCATAATATATATCACACACAATCACAGCTCAATACATTATTCACACCTGCACCTCGATGCTGCATTGTAGTCGTAGGTCAAGCATAATAAAAATATCGTATCCTTTTTTTAGCAATGATGAAACCAAGGAAATTTTAATAGTATCTTTTCTCGCATATTCTGAACAAAACTTTACATTACAAAGCAGTTTGTGTTAGATATTTTCCAATTCACCGAACCGCTGTTGGATGCATCTGGATGGATGCGGAAGAGGGTCGGATGTGCAGCGATCATAAGTAAACGCATCATCCATGGGAGGAAAAAACGAAAGAAATGTACCACGAAAAAACGATTTCACAATGTAGAAAGGCACACCAAAGTTTTTTTTGAGTCCTACTAGCTGTTTTGTTTCTATTCAAATACTTGTGTTCTAAACATAGACTTACAGATAAATGGGTTCAATATGTATGTAAACAAATGTATGAAAGATGTAATGTGTTAATGAGTGCCGGCAAAGTATGTAATGGTAACTATACCGTTTACAAAGATAAACCGGTAATCGAAGAGAGCGTTCGCGGGGCGCGGGGGGCGGCGCGCGGCGGGGCGCGGGGCGGGCGGTCGTCTAGACACTACGTCACGCGGCCTCGCGATAGCGCGTCGGTAAACAACAATGTGCACTGACCGAATACGGCATCCCCCGCCCCGCCGCCCGCAGCCGAAACCATCACCAACACCAACCAACCACCAACCTTCATCACTTCTCTTTACAACATAAAATTCAATTTAAACTGGATTACATATCTCAAAAGTAACCAAGAAACAAATGATTTCATAGTCTGCAAATTTCAATTATCCAACTCGTAATCTACTCTACACAAACACACTGTTTATCATATTCGCTTGACGAAAAGTAATGGGTCAGTTACATCTGTGATAATCGCTAGACGAACAGACGTCAACGATTCATCCATCAAGCGCAAATTGTACTGAGACTCAACGAGCGAAACACATTGTTCCAGTAAACGAATAAACAAATTGCGTTGACATCATCTTCACAATGATATCTAATTAATATAATAGGTGAGGTTGAGTGCGGTGGTTTGTCTGGGGTCACGGAGAGGCCATTTCCGTAGAGTGCGTGCGAGTCAGGTCGGCGCACGAGTTACAGTTTGCCATCGCCGAACATCGGTACGCTCTGCTAAATAAGAAAAATGTTCCCTAGCATGACAGACGTGCCGTCATAAAGCTATTTGAGGTGGCCAGACTACGGCCGTACGAACCGCGTATTTCACTGGCCGTATGCAAGGTGTAAACAACATTCGGTCTAAAATTAGTTGCACTGCTGACATGCTCTACAAGCTTATCCCTTATGTTTTAATACGCATTTCGGTCATTCAAATTGATAGTGTTTGTTTTATATTCTAGTCCTATTAATACTGAAACACTCAGGGCCGTTTTTGTTATGGATTAATAAAACTTGTTTAGCAAACATATGTATTAATTAAACATGCGAGATATTAATATCAATAGACTTTTAATGAGACTATGGAAAGCAGTTATTTATAACTCCATCTTTCCATGATTTGTCAGGGGCTTTTATAAATAACCATTCTAAATGTCTCGTGACACCTAGTCACCTCATATACAAGTCCCTACTTTCCCTAGGCAGTGATGGTTACGGAGTAAACTGAATCACTATTAATTGAATATTCAGTTAATAACGATAATGATGATGCTGAGTTGTGTCGGCTTAAAATAGCGCTACCCCATTTCTTCCGGTGGGTGTACGTAAGAGGCGACTAACGGTACTGGGGCTTTTAAGGGATTTTTGGGCGATGCGGTTGGAGACCCATCACCAACAACCTTGATTTTTATCATCTTTCCACACTCACATTTCCAAAAATGGCTGAGGAATTTCTAATTCCTTAGCTCTGGCTACCCCTTCTAGGAATTTATAGCCGTGAGTATATGTATATATGCATGTCTGTTAATAATTATACAATATACAATTGTATAAAAGTTCAATTAAATAAATAAATATTCGATTGATGGCAAAATCATTAAATAGATTGTCTTACATCATCATCATCATAATTCATAATTTATTAAATTATTTAATTTATACAGATATTGAAATGAATACTTGTTGAGGTTATAAAAATTAACATTTTGTTAAGTTTTATTGTTGATAATTTGTTTTTTTTATTTGTTATATTTCTACGGCTCGGTAAATAACTTCTAAGATTGTCACAATATCCATCGCATCGATCCATATTATCGCATCCATCGGTTTCCTTACGGCGGCTGTTAGTCTCTAATGTACCCTAATTGCCACCTAAAGACGAAATGCTATAGTACTGAACACAAATTGTAATTCTAACTTAAATATTGTCTATACAATTTCAATGCATCCTACAAAACACGAGAGATTGAAGAGCATTTCGCCATTGACTTCAGATTCCAACTACAAATATCGGCTTTCATACTGAACAATGAATGCTCGTATATTCACTTGCCAATAGAAAATGGGTGTAAGGAAGCAACGAATTCTCCGTCGCTTAGAGCAGGTAAGTGTATGTGTATGTGTGTGTGTGCATTCGAGTTTTCTGTTTGGTCTAGAGCATGCTCTAGCTAGAGTCTAGCCTGGAGTAGTCGTGACAACGCGACAGGGCACCGGCATTCCTGTATTGCAAAAATGTGGACTTGCTAGCTTTAGCGGGTGCAATTTCAACGTTTTTTTGCCTTTTCAATGCGAGTTTGAGTGAGCCACTATTATGAATATTTCTACGGAAATTTACTAACTTTTACATTTTTGAATTTTAAATTTGTTTTTATTTAGGAATCAGAAAATATTATATTGCGATATTGTATTATGTTTTTCATGAACCAATAAACTGGTAATTATTATAGTTTTGATGGGGGACACTACTTATACATTCGACTATATAATGAATATTAAGCACAAATATACATTTATACTCACGCTATAAGGTTACGTTTGCGAAGGCACAGAATCTCGATAGCCTATTTACTAACCAATCGAACTTAATATTTTTCAGAGACGTAAAATATTAAGAGTGAGTATATGTATGTATGTAAAATACAAACTGTAATTGCCCACCCACGCCCGTCCCAGCATTAAAAACAGATTTTAAATAAGCCTCAATATTAAATTACAATTAACCACTCCCTGGAGAAAGTTATGGATATATTTAGTCCCAACAATTATGTATTCATTATTTTATGCAATTATTTTATGTTGCCTTTAACAATGGGCCTCATCAGAAGGCTCCAAGTCACTCAAAGAGCCATGGAGAGGGCTATGTTAAGAGTTGCACTATATGATCGAATCTGAAACGAGGAGATCCGTAAAAGAAGAAGAAGAAGTGGCAATGGGCAGGGCACATTGCACACAGAACCGTTGGGCTCGAAGGTTCTGGAGTGGCCACGTACTGGACGACGCAGTGTGGGTAGGCTCCCCACAAGGTGGACCGACGTTTTGGTGAAAGTCGCGGGAAGCCGATGGATAAGGGTACCGCAGTACCGGTCGTTGTGGAAATCTTTAGAGGGGGCCTATGTCCAGCAGTGGACCTACACTGACTGAATGATGATGATGATTTTATGCAACTTTGATAACTCAGTGGGAACACCATTGCTTATCATGCAGGAGACGTAGGTTAAAATCTTGAGTTAGGCGTACTACCTATTGTGTTTCTTCTTAAGTCATATGTGGTTTGTCATATTAAGGTGGTAAACGGTTAGGGAAACCGTCTTGGCAAAACCCACATGGCTGAATAGTACTTATTAGTACTGAGTAGTAGTATTAATGTGACATAATATACGTACAAAGTGGAGATAGGCCAGCTCCATATAGCTTAGATACTCTGTCTGGGCACCAGATAACAAGAAACACATATGATGTTCAGAACATAACATAAACGTTCACGCCGAATATCCCCGAAGGGGTTGGCAGAGGTACTAATACTTCTGAACATCGCGTGACTTTGTCACCTGGTGTTCCACGTTTTGCATGGACAGTGTACTCACGTGATAGGGGGCAGGCCTATCGCCGTTTTGTACGAATACACTGTCACATGACTAAGTACAACTCAGCCATGTGGGTTTCCTCACGATGTTTTCCCTCGCCGTTAACAACCATGATAAATTAACCACACATATGTCTTTAGAAAAGACAAATTGGTGTAGGCCTGACCCAGGATTTGAACACTAGTCGTTTGCACGATAACCGAGTGTTCTACCCACTGGGCTATCACGGTTGCTGATGTTCAGAACTACCTCTGTATATAATTATATCTGTCAACCCTTCGGGGATTTACGGCGTGAGTGAGTGAATTGAATACTATAAGTGAATTTTAAGTACCCGTCTGCCTCATTACTAATGAGGGTCAATGTCTTATATTGTTCAGTTTATAATGATATTATTTATAATGGCCGAGAAAAAGACTCGAGACTTCATTGTCATCCAAAAATCAAGGTTCTTATAGCAGACTTATGAATTAGCTTACATCAGCCTTCTAATTAGTTTGTACTGTCTTTTGTTTACAGTATTTCTTTAAGAATTACTCAACATCGTAAGCATCTTATATTTGACCAGAAGTAATCTGGCCTGGCTGAGAGGCTTTTAGAGTATGCGGGTGTCCCGAGAGAAGTGAAATTTAAATTAGAAACCAGACCAGACCCACAATTTAAGAAGATAGATGTTTTAAAAATAAGATTAATTTCTTATTATTAGAATTTTGCAAAGAATGTTTAATTCAGTCAAGAATATGGGGCTTTTTTATTGTATTTTGGGTGATGTGGTTGGAGACTCCACACCAACGTTACTTTATTACTACCATCTTGTCCCCTATCAACTTACAAATGTGGCTGAGGAGTTTCTTGCTCTAAAGCTCTGGCCCTTTTTGGGATTTATGGCCATGAGTACATAATTTTCAATTGCACAAAAAACAGTAGTTGATATCCAGCAAATAATATTGATAACTATGGTCAATTATTGAAAATGTTAAACACCAATCCAATCCAAGCATTAACAAATATAATAATAAATTGTTTATATTTACTAAATTGTAAATATTAATTCAACGAAGTTGAACAATAACGTTTTCTTCTGTACATATTTGTTACTTCTACGTGTAGCTGGGATGGATATAAAAATTAGCAAAAAAATCAGGAATCATATGAGCCCTTGCGTATTATATATTATGAAATTTTTATTATTATTTTTGTTTTTATTTATATAGCTGATACAGAAATAAAAACACTCAAGTAAAAATCTTAACCGACTATAACGATTCATAAACGGTGTGTCCGGTGATAGGCTGATAGACCGATGGACAGCGAAGCCTTCGAAATAGGGTTCAATTTGACCACAGGTTTGGAATATATATATTTTTTATTGAGTAGACTCAATCCATTATTTAATTAAATACATATCTTTACGCATTCCTTCTGTGTTTATGTGAAATTAACTAACTATAGAGACCATATATATTGGCCATAATCAACTGCCCCAACTACTATAAACAGCTCGACTATATATAACTAACCCAAAAAAACATTACACAATACTTATTCCAAACTAAAAAACGTTTCCAACCCCGAGCGCCATTCCATTTAGTTGCATCCATGCATGATAATTTCCATTGAGTAGTTTGAAACAAGTGACGGCGGCGGGCGGCGGTGTGGGCAAAGTGTCGACAGCAGTCAGACTCAGTCAGACAGCGGCAGGACGCGGCAAGGGCAAGCGGTGCATCGAGCGTCCCCTATGCCCTTGCTCCATCGAGACAGAGCGGTGCATGCACCCTGCACCGACCGACTAGCCAGCCCCCCTCCGCCCCCTCCCGCTGGACCAAACCTTACCTGTCGTCTCGTATGTCGCCACACTACGTCATCATTCCGCATTTTAATGGCCTTTTTTACTAGCAACTATTAAAATCGATAGCTACTTACGATGCATTAGGCAATCGATTGACTCGGGTTTTGCTGCGGTTGCTAATTGTAGTAGTTATGTACTGGTTACGAATTCAACTTTTTGCGTTTTTGTGACGTAAGATTCGTAATCTTATTTTAAAGAAAGGTTAGGCTAGGTGTATCCCTTTTCCAGCAACGCCCCGGATCACGACTGAAGAAATGCGATTGGATTCATCCAATCTCTTGTTTGGTCGGCCTCCGTATAGCTATATATGGCCCCTTTCATTGTTTTTATACACCACAAATACTATATTACCTTCTATTAAAAATTGGTTGGTGTAAGATTAGTCAGATCAGTTTTTATAAAGTATGAAATATTGTTATGTCCCACGGTGGTACTCGTACCTACCACCATGCTGGCTTGATGAAGGCTGGCAGTCTTAGATCTTGGGAATTCATGTCATCACTACTTGATGTTTTATCTTAATTCTTAATATTAGAATCATACACTACTGTGTGCTTAAGTGTGTGCTGTGTAGTGTCGGCTTAGAGTGCTGTGTAGTGTGGGCTTAGAATAGCACTACCCCATTTATTCCGGTGGGTGTACGAAAGAGGCGACTAACGGTATTGGGGCTTTTAGGGGATTTTTGGGCGATGCGGTTGGAGACCCATCACCAACAACCCTTATTTCACCATCTTTTCCCCACGCAACTTCCAAAAGTGGCTGAGGAATTTCTTATTTACTAGCTCTGAATACCCCTTCAAGGGATTTATAGCCGTGAGTATATGTATGTATGTATGTGACAATCATACACATACTACTATGCATGCATCCTAAAATATGGTATTCAAAGCTTCAGATAAAGAAATTGAGAGTGGGGAAAACAATTTAAATTATTGACTGGTGATGGGTGTCCTAGCGCGTAGTCTAACAATTACTTAAAATTTCCAAAACCGTAAGTTGTCTTGTACGATAGCCGTGAGAAGAAATGGGTTAATATCACGAAAGGAATAAAGCAAACTTTATGATAGTAACTACTCTATTAATTACAATTGTTAATGATCTTCGCTGACTTCTGCTAGCTGTTAGCTAGTTCGAAATGCCAGCGAACTGATAAAAGTGCTGTATCCAAAAAAATAAGAAGATATTTTATGTGACACTATGATGTATGTTGTAAAACTCTTATTGTTACATCGGTAGTATTATTATATCCGTAATAATTCTAGCTGTGAAGTAGTGGTTTAGGATAGCACTACCCCATTTTTTCTTTTAGGGGTTCGTAGGAGACGACTTAGGGTATTAGGGCTTTTTAAGTGATTTTCGGGCGATGCGGCTGGAGACCCATCACCAGCAACCTTTATTTGACTATCTTTTACCAACTCAAATTTCAAAAGTCGCTGCAGAATTTCTGATGCTGAAGCTCTGGCTACCCCTATTATAGATTTATGGCCGTGTGTAAGTGTGTATGTATTTTATAACTATAACTATTTTCATTTTGGATACTTCATGTATATATAAATAGAAACTATATTTTATGTTCGCATATATTTATATTAGTCATCATCTTTGCGTAATAATAAACAAAAAATAATATTTTGGAAATAAGGGGTTTTCCGTGCCTAGGGTTCGTCATTAATATAATTTTATGAACAATTGTATTGATTTTTGTTTAACACTACTCATAGTAGTGCACGATGAAAAAGGCTTAAAAATATCTAAAATATGTTTGAAATATAAAAACAGCAAAAAAAAGAAGAATTAACTATAAAGTTAATTTAATCGGTGTTTTTGTCAAGAAACGATAAAAAAACCCTTACAAAAAATACATTTAAAAACAACTATTTCAAAACGCAATTTTACAATAATTCCAGTATTATATAAATGTCATTTTTAACGACTGAACCAATGCTAATTTGACGTAATTTTGTAGCCATGACCTGCTACTCGTACTCGTATTAGCTACCTCTGTTACCATATCAACCCAAAATAAGCAGAGAACCATTTACTCCGGACCTCCGACGCTATTACGTTCTTTTGTTTTTCCAGTGGTTACGCAACATAACATATAGTAACAAGGATTTATGTCTGATAGCCGAACACAATGAACATTAAATCACGTGCCGTCGGTAATGAAGGTCAAAGTCCACCGGTTGACAGCCCATGGTGTCTGGAGGACGAGTGGACACGCCAAACACCCACCGCACCTGCCGCTTATATTACCAGACAGTGTGCACCAACCTTGGGATCACATTGAGGTGATTATTCGGTGTCGCTGGCGTATCTATTTGTCAATCATGTTTTGAATGATACAATGTAGTTGCTCTTGTAGAGCCGTTTGGTTTACCAAGTCAAATGCATCGCTTTATATGTAACATTCTGTCTGCGGTAATATGAATAAGAAATTATTGGGTGATTTGAAATTGACATAAAATGACAGTTCTTGATTGAAAGTAATCTACAAGATATAAATATGTAAAATGACTTTGAAAATGTTCACGAATGTAAATATACAAATATTGTAGTCTGCCCACAGTTGTCAATGTAGTGGACAAAGGCAAAATCACCCTATTCTGGGTAGGCTGGAGCTCCTGCAAGGGAATACGCACATGTTTGGCACCTTAATAGAGAAGGAGGGCAAGATTGAACATCAACATTGAGCTGGAAAGCTGGTGGCTAACCGATCCTTAGGACTTTTAAAAAACTGTACAATATCGTCCTTCATAAGAGGACCACGCCAGAATCATTAAGCAACATCAATAGGGAGTACATTTATGGGGCCTATGTAAAAAAAAACTGCAATTCATATACTCCGACGCAAAAACTATAGGTACTACAGAGGCTTAAATGAAATCTTATTTCATAACTTACTAATTTTCACGCCATTAATTTTTATTAGGGTAAGCAGAGACAATTTATTACCTATTTGAACGATCCCGGTAAATCTCCGGTAATCGGTAAAAGGCGTATGCCCGAGGTCGCGGGTTCGATTCCCGCCTGTGTCGAAATTTTTCTTTCCTTTATTTATTCTTTATTTATTAGTAATAACCCCCACATGAGGTTTTCATGAACAAAAAGATTTAAATCTCCCTCGGTTCCCACAATATCGTTAATCTCATACACAACCATTTTTTTAACTCGTTGCATCGTCTATTCGTACAATATGACATCATTTGATTTATCCAAGTCATTATATCATAACATGTCATAAAAGAACATGAAACAGTAGACAAAAAGTGATGTCATTGAAAAATACACACTTCACGGCTGTAAATCCGTAAGAGGGGTAACCAAAACTTCAGTAATTTAAATTCTTCAGCCACTTTTAGAAGTTGATACGGGTAACGTGGTAGAGTTCAGGATGGTTGGTGATGGGTCTCCATTAACATCATCCAAAAATCACTTAAAAACCCCACAGCCCTTAGTCTCCTTTTGTGACACCCCTGCCCTGAAAAGAATTGTGTTAGTGCTATTCTGAACCGACGAAATACTCAAAAAAATACCTGTAACTTATCATTCATTTAAATAAACTAGCTTAAAATATTAAAGTTTCGGTAGTAATAATTTGCACCTCACACCCCGTTATAGTTGGATGATATAACAATTACATGAAAGTCTAGCCAACGCAGACACGTGTAGGGCTGGAAGGGGCGACGGATAGACGATAGGGGCGGGGGGTGAGGTACGAAGGGCAGGGTAAGGGTTGGTGAGAGTTCGACTGATCGTTCAAGGTTAAGGCCGCCGTGCTGCGGAAATAGCAGGAGGGGTGCGTTTTGACACAGCGTTTTTTAAACGCTCGCTTTCGGTATATGGAACCACATTTGCATATTTAGTGGAATTAAGAAAAAAAATTCAATGTTTTTTTATAGAGTTCTGCTGAGTCTTGCTACTATGCAAAAAAAATATACTTAAAGCGATGACAAAAAGTTAAACTTTTCTCATGTTTTGTTTGTGGATCATTCGTTGTTTTAAAAATGTAATAAATATGTATGTCTGTTCAGTGATGGAGAAAGAAACAATCACCCCATTTCCTCCCGTGAACGACACAGGCGATCAAAGATAAAATTCATAATTGATAATTTCACATACTCCATACAATTATACAATTTAAAAAAACAGAACGTGAAGTTTTTGATTAAACTAAATCTACTAAACGCAGCAGACGTCGTTCAAAATATTCTGAGAGCGCCATCTATAGTCATTAATGAGGACTAACGTAGAAGTTGTGATATCCAAAATATTACAAAAGTTTAACTAAAAATCTCTCATTAAATAAAAGCAAAACTTAAAATCTGACTTAAGTAAAATACAAATTAATGTTTATTGTTTTAATAAATGCAACAAGAGAAATGCTCAAAAATGAGAATCATAAAATATATGCTTCTAGGACATTTATACTCTTCGGTTGATACTTGTAGGAGCCCCCAAAAAAAGGTTCTAAAAAAACTAAATCCTAAATTACTTACATACATACATACATATACAAACATATACTCACGGCTATATTTCCCTAGAAGGGGTAGCCAGAGCTAAGGAATTATAAATTCCTCAGCCACTTTTGGAAGTTGAGCGGGGAAAAGATGGTAAAAATAAAGGTTTTTGGTGATGGGTCTCCAACCGCATCGCCCAAAAATCCAATGAAAAGCCCCAATACCCTTAGTCGCCTCTTACGACACCCGTGGGTAGAAAGGGGTAGCGACATTCTAAGCCGGCACTACACGGCAAACTTACTTACTTACGTACATATACTCATGGCCATAAATCCCTAAAAGGGCTTTAGAGCGAGAAACTACTAAGCCACATTTGGAAGTCGACAGGGAGAAAATGGGAGAAAAAGTATCGTTGGTGATGGGTCTCCAACCGCATCGCCCAAATACCAGTTAAAAAGCCTCATACCCTTAGTCACCTTTTACGACACCCGTGGGAAGAAAGGGGTGTTGACATTCTAAGCCGGCACTACCCTACACCATTTTTAGGTTACCTGTAATATGACTTTATATTAAAGTGCTAAATAAAACATATATTTCTTTCCTGTTAAGTTAAATATTGCGTAAAGCTATTTTCTAAAAATATATTTTTATATGACATCTAAAGTGCAGATTTAGACAACATGTCAAAAGAAATCTACATCGTATTGCTTACAATGACTTCCCTTAAGGACCTCCCCGGAAAATAGGTTGATTTTAATTGGTTTCAGTTGCTGGATCTGCAGAGAGATCTGAAATCCTGGATTAGCAGGCTAGAAACGAACACCGCCAAACCAAAAAGGGACTTTTATAATTTATATATTTGTAACTTATTAATGAGGTCATGTAGAGGTTGAGGAAAATTGCACGGGGAAACCCCCGTAACAAATGACAATCATAATAAGTTTAGTGCGCACGGTCGTATGACAGTATATAGTTTATTATACAATATTATTATATGGCCAAGACAAAAAAGATAAGACAATGATATGGTGACTAATGGCCGTGGTATATAATGAAATTCGGGTAAAAAACTGTGTATCTATTGATACATTTAACTGCTTCTATACTGTCACTTCCTATCAAATACTCTTCTCATTAAAATGTTATCTAATCACTTGATGTCAAAAAAATATAGGAAACAAGATTTATAGTGCCGTAGGCAGATTGTCATGGTGATCTGTCTGGGACGACAACTAGATTATGGTTGAATTGCAATAATCTTTTGCATTTAGCGAAGTGACCTTATCGTACCCTACGCACTTATGCGACCCTTAATAACTTTTATTACAAAACAAGCTCCGAAACTTTGCTATATAGCTCAACAGTCAACATACTACAAAATAAGGTGGATTGGACATGGACAAACTGTCGACGACATATTGAAAACCGTAGTTTATGAGAGTACAATAAGAATCCTCAATCCTCATACCAGCGGTTATCCGACCTACACTAATTATTCGCTCAAGCACAGCCATAACACAGGCAGCAAACCCAACATCAGATTAGATAGTGAGTCAACGCACTGGAGCGGATATGAGTCTCCTCCCCTATCGGCCGGTGCTTTTGTTAAATTAAAATGGATGAGGTTTAAAGTGGAGCAGTTTCTGGCGTCGCGCCGTCGTCTGTCGCGCGATTACGGCAATCTGCCGCCAACATCCAATCAATGAGACACCAATGCGTCTTATAAATATACCATAAAAATACCTGCATCAAATTCCGATATCTCTATTCACAGCTGTTTATATTCACGCGACCTCGTTATCCCGAATACCAGACAGCTTACTGTTGAAATAGATAAAACATTTACTGCTAATGCAATGAACACTCTAATGTTTTACGCCTTGAGTGTTGAGTTGCTTCCCAATTGTTTTACGATCGCCGCTACAATAGAATCGTACCTACGTGAAATAAACATCGTTTGCGATTTGATGACAATTAGATGAATGGAAAGACAGAGTGTAATTTACGCACAAAGATGTGGACACACGTAATATGATTAGAAAATCGATTCCAGGTAATTAATAAACTTTCACCATTAGTTCCTTTTGTAGTAAAACGGTAAATCAATGAACAGGTAAACGTATACCTTCGTTTTATAAATAATTCTTACATGATATTGTTAAATTAGTTGATTCTAGATTTACTTAACTTGTATGCGATTAGTGGTAATTGGTTTGAAAGAAAGAAAATGGAAAATAATACCCAGTAGGAAGAAAGTCACCATCAAGTCAATCATCAATTTA
The DNA here is from genome assembly GCA_963576735.1 of Bedellia somnulentella. Lineage (NCBI taxonomy): Eukaryota > Metazoa > Arthropoda > Insecta > Lepidoptera > Bedelliidae > Bedellia > Bedellia somnulentella. The sequence goes on from OY755183.1 coordinate 10,393,303, forward strand.
TCTTCATCTTAAGTCACTAGAATACCACTAAAACAGTTCTTTCAGCGAGAGTCGTAAGAGACGAGTTAGGGATTTTAAGAGATTGTTGGACGATGTGATGTGTGACGACGAGACCCGAGACCAGCAACCTTTCCATGGAACTATTTCCTTACTGTAGTATTTTCTAAGATTTTCACGATTGCACATTATAATTGAAACAACTATTGATTTTCGGATATTTTAATCGCGTGTTATTACATTATTTTTAAAGCCCGACGTTTCGAAAACTTTTCAGTTATCATGGTCACGGGAAGACTGAGGTGTTATTTGTCATTATACAGTACTATAAAATTATTAATACTAACTAGTTATGATAACTGAAAAGTTTTCGAAACATCGGGCTTTAAAAATAATGTAATAACACGCGATTAAAATATCCAAAAATCAATAGTTAATAGTACAAAAGTAGCTTTAATGTCTAGTTCTGAAACTTTTTGGAATTTATAGCCGTAAGTATATGTAAGTCAGATGAAACATATCGTACGCACGTCAATCACAAGTAGGTCGATTACAAAACTATGTTAATGTACACAAAATGCAAGCATGTGTCATATAGACAAGACAAGACACGCTATCACGAATAGATAGCTAATCGAAACAAGTAGACGTTAGACAGTTTGTTTGATTAGATGTCTGGTTCATTAGAGGTGATAAAATTTGGACGCGTAGCCGATAAGGGGGCGTTGGTGTGACGACCGAATGACGCAACGCGCCGTCTAGACGAGGGCGCGATTCCGCTCAGACTACACAAATTCTATTATCATCGCAGTAATATTTAAACTAGAGTTGTTCTTTTAACTTGTTCTATGACAATACTCAGAGCTTATAATTGCATTGAGAGATGGCCAATTTTGTAATATATAGGAAGAGATAGCTAGAGCTTCAGATAAAAAATTTGATCAGCCACTTTTGGAAGTTGAGAAGGGAAAAGATTGTAACATGAAGAACGATTAGCGATCGGTTTCCAGTCACATCGCCGAACAACACTTAAAATCCTGATACCCTTATTCGCCTTGTACGACACTCCAACATGGAAAACTTAAATTGAACTTTTAAATTGCTTTGGGGGCATAGAGACTATGGATGAATGTAATTGCTAAAAGAGATATATATATATATATATATATATATATATATATATATATATATATATAAAGAGCCTATACAGTTGGAAATGTCAGATAAACAACGAAAAAAGAAAGAAAAGATAAAGTTGATAACGGAGAACATTCAAATAGATAAGTGTGAAAAGGTGGGAAACCGAAGTTAAGAAAAATCAAATGATTGGTGAATGTCCTTGAAGCTCAAATGGTTTGCTAGGATCGTACCAAAAGGCAATCAATAATCTCTACCTTATTTTTCCCTTTCCATCTATCACTATATCTCATTCGACCAATCCTAACATTAAAAAAATAGAGGTAGAGATATCTACTGCTACAAAAGGTTCTATAAAAGGTGGTTGGTTATGTGTCTCCAACCTCATCGCCCAAAAATACATACGTATGTATGTATACATACATATACTCACGGCAATAAATCCTTAGAATTAGAAATTCCTCAGCCACTTTTGGAAGTTGCGTGGGGAAAAGATGGTAAAATAAAGGTTGTTGGTGATGGGTCTCTAACCGCATCGCCCAAAAATCCCTTAACAATACCGTTAGTTGCCTCTTACGTACACCCACCGGAAGAAATGGGGTAGTGCTATTCTAAGCCGACACAACAGTACAGTTTTTTTGTAGATATAACCATTTAAAAAAACTAGGAGTTTTTAGGGGTATTTTAGAATTTTCTTGTCGATTTTTTCTGTAAGGGTTGGCAACACTGCATTCAGGCCTTTTTCGACACCGACTTACTAGTGATCATCATTGCTTTATTTACAGGATTTTCTTTTTTCAGTTTTCTTTCGCCGCTTGTTCTTGTTTTGTATTATATTTTGTTTATAAACTATCTTCATCATACTTATTATAGGAGCGAAGCTCCATTTACCCCCAACTTTTGTATTTCCCATATAACCTAACTCCCATTTCCCTATTTCCGGAATATATAGTAGTCTTTGCTAACTCCTCCTAAACGGTATATCCGACCTCAACCAAATTTTGCATTATGGTCAAAGGCATCAAGGACCTGATTGTAACGGAGAGATTTTTCGAATAATAGTTACCATTGAGGAATGATCACCATTTAAAGTTCCCCGTGTACGTCTATAGGAAACTATTGTAAACAAATCTGCTATCTTTTAAATTTTGTATAGCTTCGGTCGAAATTTCGGCATGCGAAGCTTTATTTCCCACCTACCAATAAGACAATGAAGTATGTAATAGTAGTATACATTTTAAAATAGATATAGGTAGTTAACCTCATGTGGGTCTTATATTTAGAATCAATCATCAGTTTCAGATTTTTATACAAAACATAAACTGTCTTGTCTTTTTGTTTTCAGGTCTAAGCACGAAAGTAATAAAATAAGTAACATTGTTATAGCGTCCATGGGTCTAATGTCGAATGTACGTGATTGTTTTGATTCGTTGTTTTGCAGTCCTGATTTCATGCGTCATATACTGGTAAATAAGACACTTGAACAATCCGTATAGGTTATCTCTCTGACGACAATCGGGCAATGACAATTTTCTTTGTATTATCTCTATCTAATAAAATTTTCCCACACTTGTTCACGCTTGGGAGGTACTGGTTTCTTAGATTTGAAAATATTTCTAAGAACTTTTTCGCTTTAGCCACACTCGCACACATCGTCAGCGATCTTCGCATTTTGTGGACGACTTTGCGGATGTCGTATGTAATGATTATGATCCATTTTTACGTAGTTATGTCAAGTGTATATATTTGTAAAATATTGACACTTGGTTTGGCGGCTGTCACCGTATGTGTTGTGTAGTGTCAAATTTTAATTATTGTCATTTTGTAAATAATTTCATATTTAATAATTTATGATAAAATAATATTTAAGTGGAATAATAGCTTTATGTGTTGTTTCTCTTTCAGGTAAGTTAATTTGTTGTAATGAGCATGTAAAGTTAATTAGATAGGAATATTTTTAATAAAAGTTTTCAATCTCTTTCAGAGCAACAACAATCTTTTATTTCACTAGAAATAAATACGTTATAAAACAACACATCTACAGCTATTGCTGAAACTAAAAATGGAAAAAATAAGGTTTGAATTTATAATTAAAGCAAGCGAAGATAAAAAAAGTAATATAATGTGCGTTACATCATTAATGGATAAAGATAATAATACGTTTTTATTACCAGAAAAATTACAACCAGTAACGTTACATAAAGAACTAATAAATACTTCAGCGTACAAAAAAGTGAAAGATTCAATACATCGGAGACATGAGAGCAGAAAAGTATGGATTTCGATAACTAAAGAATTAGAAGGTGTCTACATGGATGAGGATCATAATATACAATTTCAGGGATATTTGCTACAGGAAGATACACCTCGAACATCAGAATCAATAACCACTGGTGGTATTTCTGAAGATATATTAACAAAAATCCTCAAGAATTTTTCAGAAATTAAAAGTGACGTACCTAAACCACAGAACATAAAAAATACAATAGAGAAAATGGTTATCGATAAATTCAACAAAAAGTCATCAAATGTATCCCAGTGGATGGCTATCTTTGAGGCCGAATGTGTGCGTGTTGGAATTACACAAGATATTGGGAAAATTGAAGTCCTTCGGTTGTTTTTGGAAGATTCTTGTTTAGACTGGTATGGTTCAATGCTTATAAAACACACAATAGAATCAGATTGGTCGATATGGAAAAAAAGTTTTTGCGTTACATATGCAGACAAAGGATGGACCCCGATAAGGTATGCTATGTCATATAAATATAGACAGGGTACTTTGCTAGAATATGCATTGAAAAAGGAACGTCTTCTTTTGGAAATGAATAAATTTATTGATAAAACGACCCTCATTGACCTGATTGCTACTGGACTACCAAACTTTATAACAGATAAAATTGACCGAAATGATCTCAAGGAAACGGAAGGATTGTTTAATAGCATTCGCAGTTTAGAACATTTAGTAAACAAGAAGCCTGTTGAAAAGAACATGGGAAATTACGAAAAAAAAACAAAAGAAAAGGAAGAAAACAAGCCTTGCAAGATATGTGAGGAAGAAAATAAACCAAATCGATATCATCCGGAGTCAGTTTGCTGGTATAAGTATAAAAACAATTACAGACCAAAGAGAGACCAGATTGTCAGACATATTAATAATTCAGAATTAGAAGTAGAATTAAATGATATGAATCCAAAAAACTAGATATATCGCCATTAATAAAAGTTAAATTACTCATAAATGATAAAATAGAAGCATTAGGAATTTATGACTCAGGGTCAAATGTTTCCTTAATAAATTCTAAATATTTATCTTTGAAAAATAATTTAACTAATAATAATAATAACCCGAACTTAAAAACTATTAATGGCGTAAAAAAATCAACGGGTATAGTAAATTTAAAAATAAAAATATACGATATTGTCCAATACATGAATATTTTTGTTATAGATAAAGAAAACTTCGACTATGATTTTTTGATAGGATTAGACTGCATAAAAAAATTTCATCTTATACAAAATGATAGACTAGAAATATTACAAAACACTTCATTTAATGAATAAAATATAATAACAATTCCTGGCTATACGGGTAAAAAAGAAATATTACAAAACAATTCATTTAATGATGAAAATATAGTAACAATTCCTGGCTATACGGGTAAAAAAGAAAATAAGAAAGTTTATGATGAAACTAAAAACAAATATTACACTGAAAATAAAAATGAGATAAACTTTAATGAGCACGTTAATGTTGATAATTTTAATATTACAGTAAACCACCTTAGCTATATGGAACGGTCCGAAATAGATAAACTGATTAACAAATATAAGTCGCTTTTTGCAAAAGATAAGTATGATATTGGGATGGTAAACGGTTATGAAGCTCATATTGATTTATTAGTTGACAGATATTGTGCTAAAAGACCCTATAGATGCACTATTCAAGATAAACAGGAAATAGAACATCAGATATCAAAATTATTAGAAAAAGGTTTGATCGAAGAGTCTTATAGTCCTTTTGCTGCCCCAGTAACCCTAGCTTATAAAAAGGAAGAAGGGAAAAAAACTAGATTGTGTATTGATTTCCGCGAATTAAATAAAATAGTAGTTCCTCAGTCGCAACCATTTCCATTGATAGAAGACTTGATGGTGAAAACAAGAAACTGTAAATTTTATACAAAACTAGACATCAATTCTGCATTTTGGGCTATCCCCTTAAGGGTCACAGACAGACCGAAAACAGCTTTCGTTACCCAAGAAGGGCATTACCAGTGGGCCTGTTTACCGTTCGGGTTAAAGACATCCCCGGCCATTTTCCAAAGAGTACTTAGTAGTATAATCAGAAAACATAAATTAACAGACTTTACAGTAAATTTCATTGACGATATTTTGATTTATTCAAAGACATTTACAGAGCATATAAAACATGTATCACTACTCCTAGAGGCCATTTCAAAAGAAGGATTTAGATTAAAATTTACAAAATGCGAATTCGCACAAGATTCAGTTAAATATTTAGGTCACATAATTAAAGATAATACGATTACTCCACTCAATGATAATTTGGTTGCCATTAAAGATTTTCCAGTCCCAAAAACACAAAAAAATGTACGTCAATTTTTAGGTAAAATAAACTTCTATGGAAAATATATACAAAATATATCAATAATATTAGATCCTTTACATAATCTTTTGCGTAAGGAAAAACCTTTCATTTGGACAGAAGAATGCCAAGATTCCTTTAATAAAATAAAACAACTTTTATGTTCAAAACCAATATTGGCCATTTTCAATCCAGAATTACCAATATATATTTACACAGATGCTAGTATTCTCGGTATAGGCGCTGTACTTAAACAAACTCAAGTTAATCGTGAAGAAAAACCATGTGCATACTTTTCTAGGAAATTAAATGACACTCAAAAGAAAAAAAAGGCTATATATCTTGAATGTTTAGCTATAAAAGAAGCGGTGAAATATTGGGAACATTGGCTTATAGGTATGAAATTCACAGTTTTCTCGGATCATAAACCTCTTGAAAAACTGAACATTAAATCAAGACCAGACGAAGAGTTAGGAGATCTCACTTATTACTTATCTCAGTTTAATTTTGAAGTAGTTTATTCTCCAGGAAAATATAACATAGAAGCTGATACTTTAAGTAGGAATCCAGTGTTAGAACCTAGTGATAATCTAATTGAAGGACGAAAACTAATAAATTTTATAAATCTAAAAGATATTAAATCCGATCAAGAAAAAAATAAAAATATCGAAAAAAATAAAGATCGATTAGTATTAAAACATAATATTTATTTTAAGAAAATACGAAAAAAAGAAAAAATTATACTAACAGAAGACTTTAGTAAAAAAATGATAAAAAATATACATTACTATTTTTGTCATTTAGGAACAGGACAAATGATAAAAAAAATACAACCATATTATACAGCAAAAAACTTAAAACAAAATATAAAGAAAATCTGCGATTCTTGTGAAATATGTATAAAAAATAAGTCGAGAAATAAAGACAAATTTGGTCTGATGTCTCACTTAGGACCGGCTACCGAACCGTTTGAAATAATGTCCATAGATACTATAGGAGGATTCGGCGGCTCACGTTCCACAAAAACGTACTTGCATCTCTTGGTTGACCATTTTACAAGATTCGCTTATATATTGACTTCAAAAACTCAAAACGCAAATGATTTCATTAAACTTATACAAAAAGTATCTTTAGATCATAAAATAGGTATGATCCTAACGGATCAATACCCGGGAATTAATTCTAAAGAATTCAAAAATTTTCTATATAAACAAAATATACTGATTGTTTTCACTGCAGTTAATGCGCCATTTTCAAACGGATTAAACGAGCGGTTAAACCAAACACTTGTTAATAAAATTCGATGTAGGTTAAATGAAAGGAAAAATAAAATTGCATGGACTACCGTTGCGCATGAGTGCACTGCACGATATAATGAAACAGAACACACAGTCACCGGATTCGCCCCTAAATATTTAATGGAAGGGAACATAATTAATTCATTGCCTATTGAATTAAAGGATTATAATGCGAACAATACGCTAATACAGGATAGGAAAATAGCTTTAGAAAACAGCATAAAATCACACGCCTATAATAAAAAAAATTTTGATAAAAATAGAATATATAGAGATTTTAATGTTGGAGATTTGGTTTATGTTGAGAACGGAAATAAATTAAATCGGAAGAAACTAGATGAGATAAAAATAGGTCCATATGAGATAATAGAAAAAATATCAAATTCAATTTATAAACTAAATACAGGTCATAAAAAAAGTGAATCTAATATTTTTCATATAACGAAATTGTTACCATTTTTTGATCAAGTGTAAACTAATAACAATATCTGATAAAAATATTTAAAATATAATTCGTAGGTTCCTACTCGGTTAGGGGGGGGAGATGTAAAATATTGACACTTGGTTTGGCGGCTGTCACCGTATGTGTTGTGTAGTGTCAAATTTTAATTATTGTCATTTTGTAAATAATTTCATATTTAATAATTTATGATAAAATAATATTTAAGTGGAATAATAGCTTTATGTGTTGTTTCTCTTTCAGGTAAGTTAATTTGTTGTAATGAGCATGTAAAGTTAATTAGATAGGAATATTTTTAATAAAAGTTTTCAATCTCTTTCAGAGCAACAACAATCTTTTATTTCACTAGAAATAAATACGTTATATATTTTTAAATTTCTTTCGGTTTCTTATCAGAGTTAAAACAGACTTGTTTGGAGTACGGTAGCAGTTAAGTAGTAGGGTAGTGTGATAAGCTTAGTAAGTTTTAGTTAATAATCACACTACTTTTTGTACGATATCATTTAATACCCGCTAAACGTTAGCTTGTACATTTCATAAGCCATACCAATTAATACTCCGAAGTTAGTTGAATAGGCGGAGCGCACAGTAGTGTCAAAGTGAGCGGAGGACGAGTGCCGAGCCGTGAGGAGCGTCTGGAGGTAATACCTCATCGCTGGTGTATGCATACAAGTCTAGACCAGCCGCTGAGCACTTTCACATTGATATTTTCACGGCCGCCCGTCTATTGTTCTTTGATGTTTCACAGTTTACTTTAGTTACTTTAGTTTAGTTAATTGCTTTACTTTTTGCGCTATATCGACATAACTAGGATAGAGTAGAGGTTGGGTTTGCCTCGTAAATGATTAGTAAAGGCATAAAATTCTGCTTAAAAAAAGAAACCATCCACTTCACAATCTTACTTAGTTAAAAAATACAATGTTACTATTAATTATCTTGAAATAACCCTTAATAGTCTCAATTGCTCGAATGCGTACAGACTATTTAATAAACTCTAGTTTTATTATCATATCTTTTTATCATAAAAGAGAAAGCGAAGTAACCCGAGAGAAACTCAGTCTCTTGATATAGATAACAGTATCTACCATTACGTTATATGTCCCCGAAGGGGTGGTACTTATTCTGCTGGACATCACACGAAATATAGCCACTTGGTGTTCAGAGCGTCATTTCGTTGCACATGCATATGTGATCGGCGGAAAGTCTGTCACCTTTATATATTGTGCTACACTGTCACAACACTAAGTGTAACTCATTAATGAAGGCTGTCTTACTACGTTTTCCATCATGGTTTACAACCTTGACCAACAAGCCCTTATAAATTAAGAAAAAGGTTTTGAAGTTTGACCCAATTCTACATTTGCCTGAATATCCTATAACTGTTGAAATCTTTCTACCAGGGTTTAGTAGTATTAAAGTTTTCAATCTTTCACAAAATAATTTGAAATTGTAGCATCTTAAGTCAATTATTAACACTCGATCTCTCGAAAGAGAGAAAATTGGAACAAAACAGCAAAATGGCTTTCCTCCCCAAATGGTACAATGTGATTTTTTTTCTGGAGGAAAGATAACAATGATTAAAATAGTCACGTGACGCAAACAAGTCTCTGTCACCCTTTCGGAGAAATAAAGTGTAAAAGCTTTGTTCTGTTACACCTGTCCAATACTGAAAATTATTAAAACATACTTCTGAAGCGTAATAGAGTACTGTAAGAGTCTCGTAGCGACATCTCTCGGCAGCCACTGGTAATTAAGCAGCAATGGATTATTATGTCTCTACAAATTCAGTTACATTGACATTTATATGATGAAATTAATGATTATTTTCAGTCTTTGGTATTATGTGTAATGGTATTATTGTTGAGTTAGTTTCCCACATCTTCCACATATAGAACAAAATTATGATTATGAAAAATTCTGCTTCTGCTTGGAAAGTACATTATGATCTAATAATAGTGTTACGTATTTTTCCTTTTTACTTTTTCTATTAACCAAAAGCTATCATGCTACGAATAGTGCCAAACCGAGGAACTTTGCTAATAGGTAAACGATGAAACCTACCTATACTCATGGTAAAAATTCCAAAAAGTGAAGTTCACAGCTTCGAACGATAGTTATTTATAGATATAGTTATGAAAGAATAAGGTGATAGAATAAGGTTATGCTTTTAATAAGTCGCTTGGCAATAAAATAAATTACATTATTACTCATGATATTTGTTCTTTGGGAGGTAGGTAGATTAGATACAGACTATCAATCGCCACTTCTTGTACGGTACTCGCTTACTTTAGCATCATTTACATTAAACAGTCTTTTTATCCCCGCTGAAAGCAAAATTTATGGGATAAAAAACTATATTTCTTGCTCTATCACATAAACTATATTTCTCAAAAAGAGGTCAAATGTCCCTATTACATTAACTCAGCTTCTATTTGCAAATATTAACCTTAATAATTTTAATAGGTAAATAAAATTTTCATTATTTTTTCGCTAAAACTAACGAGTACATAGAAAGACAGAAGTCCTTTGACTTTAAATCACGTGATATAAGAGAATTTACGGTGGAATGATGTATCATGGTTAACGGTGAGGGAAAACATCGAGGGAAAACCCACATGGCTATGGTGTGCTTAGTCATGTGACAATGTATTCGTACAAAACATCGATAGTCGAGTGAGGTGAAAATAATACCAAGTGATTTTCAGAAGTATTTGTACCTCTGCCACCGCCTCGGGGATAAACGATGTGATCGTTAGAGCCTTGGTTTCTTCATTAAATCGTTTTTTCTCACCAATAATACATACATACATTTACTCACGGCCATTAATCCCAAAAAGGGGTAGCCATAGCCTCAGAGCTAGAAACTCATCAGCCACATTTGGCAGTTGATAGGGGACAAGATGGTAGAAATAAAGTGTCGTTGGTGATGGGTCTCCAACCGTATCGCCCAAAAACCACTTGAAAAAACCCCAGTCGCATCTTACGACACCCGTGGGTAGAAAGGGGTAGTGACATCTTGAGCCGGCACTACACGGCAAGTAATATTATACAATATTCTAATACATATATTTTTTAAGTCACTAATGGGTTATCTTCACTGAGAGAGATTTTGGAGTTCTGACAAAAAAAGTGGTAATAATATCTATAATTGGATTTACGTAGTAGCACTCTCAACGCCAGGTGACTATAATGTCCTGTGATGTTCAGATGAGAACTCTGCAACTTCTTCGGGGATGTACGGCAAAAACCTTCGAGTCTTGAATTAAAAATTAATCGTAATCGACTCGACTTCACCTTAAAAAATGTATTAAGTACTAGCCAATCTTGAGTCTGGGTAAAGATGTCTGGATTTGAACGTTAAATTTTTAATTTGAGACTTATTTACTGTGATACCAGTCTGCTCCTCTAAAAATAAAATAACTAATTCCAATTATTATAAATCATAGCATTGTATCTAGTTTCTCCTCATACAGATGGGAATAATTAATTATTTTGCTCATCATTAAAACATTTAGAATAAGTATAGATACTGAAGTTTTCTTCTAAAAGAAAAGTTTGAGTAAGTAAAGTTTTGATCGCTTAGTAAAACAATACATTCAAGAAAATCATTTTGTGAAAAAAAAACGTTTCAAATATAGGTAAGTATATAACGCCACACCTCTGCGCTGGATATGCCAAAAATATTAATAAGTACTATAATAGGAATACCTATATACTCGGGTTTATATTCCGTCATAGGAGGAAAATTTACGGATTTATCATTTAAAGCAATCCCTTTAAAACCTAACTGTATTTATTGATGTTAAAAGTATGATATGTTAAAATTACCAAATATTGAATTAAACCTAAGACAAATTAATTTGAAGAAAATTAATAAATTATATATATCTGACATCAACGATTGGAATAAAAAAAACATTACAAATCTAATCGAAAAGATACTTCTTTGTTCATCTGTCGACAATAAATTAAAATATTAAAAAAGCCACGACACGAGTGACCGAGCACCAGCGGAATAATCGCAGCAGTGTTCTAATCAATCATTGTTTTGTTACCGTTCTTAAAAATAGCTCATCAAGTTTTTATCGCGGCCAGTCGGCTTGTCATGTCTTTGTGCGATAAAGTTGCATGTCTGTCTGTCAACGATTTAAATTGCACATTTTATATATTATTGCTGTCTCTAGACTCTTATTTGAACATATGGGCCATTTTATTTTTAGGTGTACCACCATCCAAAATGATGATTTGTCAAAAAAGTACGAGAATATGAGTTTTTTTTACTTTTACTGAGTTATTATACATTAAAGTATCATAAACGAGTAAAAAATAAAAAAAAATATGAATATTTTTCGAATTAAAATTATTTCTATGTAATGGCACATAGAGAGGATGAATGACAGTAAATTGGTGAAAGAGATCTATAGAGCCAACGTGGAAGGTAATGTGAGTAGAGGACGACCACGGAGAACACACTTGGACCAAATTGAGAGTGTGCTCAAAAAGGCTGGCGTCCGAAGTATGAAGAATAAAAGAGCATGTATGAAAAGATTGATGGATGTAAACGAAGCTAGAGAGGTTTGTCAGGATCGTACAAAGTGGCGATCGATAGTCTCTGCCTACCCCAATGGGAACAATGGGCGTGAGTATAAGTAAGTAAGTTCTATGTAATGGGGTGTAATTTATTTCCATTCCGTGACCATTTATAGACGTTTATAATTCATAAAAAATAAAGAGAATAATTAAAATTTCGGTTTTATTTTAAATATAGCTTTATTAAGATAAAAAAATATATTATATTATCTTAAAAGTATTATTTTGAACTAAGAAAGACCCATTAGAGATCCATTCCGTTACTTTTTGGAACATGGCCAGTTTTAATTTACTTATTTCTACTATTTGCGCTGATGTCTTTATAAAATATTATACAAACAACAAAGTTAGGACTTTGTTTAAGAATTTTACGAAAAAACATACATTAAAAGTTACACATAACATAACATAATAAACCAAAACTTCTAAAAATCCAGGGGATAGTTTCGGTCACAGGAAGACAAAAGTAACCGAATGGAACCTTAAGGCATGTTTATATTGTTTACAAAACAAATAATTTTCTCTCGTTATATCCTTCAACACATTCAAAGCCATTGTGCTTTATTTATGAGATTATAATATCCTATAACATTTTTAACCATACTTAGATGCCATGTCTCAAAAACTAGCGTCGCCAATAAATATTCCTTTTGTGCAAAATAAAAATTATGTAAATAAAAAAATATTTCCGAGCGTCATTCATAATGAGTATTTATTGACTGTATATAGTATTGAAAAAAAAATACAAAGTGCAACCGTAGCAATAAACAAGAACAATAGTTTATTAAAATTTAAATAAATGAAATAAAAACTATATCATGAGTGATCTCACGTTTTCTCGGAAAAGATATATAATATATTTTTATTGTAAATTAATAATCATAATTGCCAAATTTAATAAACTAATTTTGAATTAAAATTACTACTTTAAAAAGCAACAGTTTAAAACAACCTTTATGCTGTCTAATCCGAAACCAAGAGCATTCCCCTAATACGTTACCATGTTAACGGTTTCGGAAAGGAAATTTCGGATTACCAAAATTCATTTTGAAAATAGATTTTTGTAATGAATGACTATGATAAATGACGAGTAAATAATTTTATTGAGATCACAATTAGTTAAATAAAGTACTTATAACTAAGGTAATTGGTTAAAATTCCACTTTACCTTAAAAACTTGGTAACAACATCGGACCAAAAAAAATGAACACTTCACACAGCCACACTTAATGCACTTTTTCACAAACTAAACTTCATAGAAAACAATAAAATAACCAAAAAATAAGATTAACAGTAGAGTCAGAATGTAATAAAACTGTTAAACAAAAGAAAAAAATTCTTCACAGTCAAATAGCTCATGGTTTCGGAATAGGAATTCCACTTGAACCAAATTCTGGAATTTGATTGAAACTGTTATTTTAATTATCGAAAGCAAAAATTATGGGATTTTTAATAAAAAAAATTGATCTCATCAATATTTTTCATAAAGGTGAATGAAATTCGAATGAACTTTTCATACAAATTCATAGATTTATTTGGTGATAAAGTTCCACGATTCCGCGGGGGACATGACGACATTTTCTTTCAATAATTATCGAATAAAACCTATAATATTAAATATTTTAGTATCGAAAGCATGTAAAATTATTGTTTATTAGTTAATACTACGATACAATTCAAAATTAAATATGATTGTCATACGAATAGTAAAGTTGGGGTAAAACCGCTTCAAACCTGGGGGACATGGAAATTAGACGAGTACACGAAAAGAAATAAAACCCATATATTGATAAGGGAGGAATACGTTTTATGAATGGACAGCCTGTAATGTGTATTTTGTGTTGTGTATGTGAGAAGTTTTTCCCTTTGATATACCTCTTAGAAGACCAAAATAGTTCTAGAGGTAAATGTCATATCGAAGACATAAAAGTTTAAGAATTTTCTCGAAAATAATCATTTTGACAATCTTGTTTATTGTCAGATAATGATTTCATATTTTTTAATTTGCTCACTTGACATTAGTTTTCTGCAAGAAGGTTGCTAGTGTTAGGTCGTAGCCTTACAATTTATTTTATTAAATATTTTTATTAAATAACAATAAAGATGTATTGTTTAATATTGTAAGTGGGTTGATAATGAATCCTAATTTATTGTCTTTCCTAATTTATTTTTAATTATATATTCTTAACTCTCACTGTTATTTGGACTACTTTCTTTGTTACCTCTTTTAAGGAATATTTTAATACTTTTAAAAAAGAAATAGGTTATTTCAAAATTTTAAGTTGATGTCAAGCGGAATTTATACAGGGTAAGTGCGCAAGTCAGTAGCGGCGTCAGACTGACTGACTTCTAAATATTTGTGTGCGAATATTTAAGTCAGCGCTGACTTCAACCGCACTGTACTGACTTGAAACAGTTCTCATTGGGTTTTTTTCGGGTCAGCGCTGACTTGACTCGAATTCGGAGTCAGTTACTTACCCTGTATAAATCCCGCTTTATGCTTGTTCGCAGAGGTCAGTCTTGATTCAGCTCCTGGGGCGATGGGGGCATAATCATTATCATGGAAGAAACTGAAAAGAATGTCAGAAACAATATTCTGAACTGACTTATTATCAATTTATACCCGTCTGGAATCGCAGCCCCTTATTCTTGAGCTGTCCTGGTTGACGCAAGCTTCCCGGAGTCGCAGCCCCTTATTCTTGAGCTGCCCTGGTTGACGCAAGCTTCCCGGAGTCGCAGCCCCTTATTCTTGAGCTGCCCTGGTTGACGCAAGCTTCCCGGAGTCGCAGCCCCTTATTCTTGAGCTGCCCTGGTTGACGCAGTCAGAAAGCTGGAGTCACAACCCTTACCCCGTCGAGCTACCCTTGCTGACGCAGGCGCCCGGAGGCGCTTGGTTCAGTTCGCCACCCATCGCAGCAGGAGCTGACGCTAAAGCTGAGTTTTTTATATTATATTATATTGATAGGTTTAGTGTTTTTGATAGGTTTTTGTTGTTAAGATTGTTTTACTATTTTCTTTTAATTTATAATAAACGTTGTTGTGATATATATATCTTCTATTATTCAGTATCCTTTTTCTTTCTTTCTTCTATTAGTTACTTCTGGCTTCTGGGTAGCTATAGCACCCCAGGAGTGAGAAGTAACGTTACAAGCCTTGGCCCTGTGATCAAGTACAAGTTGCTATGTAGTGTCGGCTTAGAATAGCACTACCCCATTTCTACCCGTGAGTGAGGGGAGTTAAGAGGCGACTTAGGGTATAGGTGCTTTTGAAGTGATTTTTCGGCGATGTGGTTGGAGACCCATCACCAAAATTATTTATTATTACCAGCTTTTCCCCACTCAACTTCCATAAACGGCTTAGGAATTTCTTATTCCAAAGCTCTGGCTAACCCTTTTAGGGATTTACAGCCGTAAGTACATATATGTATGTATGTATGAACGACAAGTAGTCTCGTCTTCAAGTGTATATAGTATTTCATTGTCTATGTAGCGTAGCATACGTGGTATGGTAACAAATCTATCCTGGTCCTTGAGCGATGCTATATGAATCCAGTTTTTTATGACTCACGGGAATCCTCATATATTTGAAGTCACTCGTCGCGACACCACTCTACTTAATGTACCCTCGTTGGCTACCTCTAGTAAATAGTTGTTAGGGATGCGGCTACTTAACTGTAGGTAAAAAATCCTCTTCTCTCGGACGACTCAAAATCCCTGACTACTCATTGTGCTTTCTCAGCACCTCTGAGGTATGTTATTATAATGTTGTATATTAACCACCACCTTTTGGACTATTTAGCTATGTAGTATCCTTTTTAATACATAGATGATTCAGGGGATTTTAATGTAACTTTGTCTGCTCGCGGTCAAGCCTACGCCAGGGCAAAACCTTCTAAACGTATTCATGCAAAGCGGCATAGGCCTTATAGCTATCAAGGAAACACACTCACTGCCCATGCAGTATACAGCAAGTAAGTAAAGTAAGAGTTCAGAAGAATGTTACCTATATTATTTATATAAAAAAAAGAAAACATAAATCTTACAGCTTAATAAGAAAAGACAGGTCAACTTTGACTACAGCTCTTCGTCACAAACGAACATTGAGGCAAATAAGTTACCCTTCTACTTGAAACTCTTTAAGTCTCAAATTCAGAACAAAACAAATATACAAAAACCAGAGACAAATGTATGAACTATAATCCCGCCACACTTTGGTTCGTTCACTAAATGAAACAAAGGCACAGTTTAGAAATGTTTCACGATTAAAAGTTCATGTTTTCAGCGTCATTCATTTTGTGTTTAAGTCTTAATACCTAGTACATATAAAACGGGTGGCCTGTACCGGTTTCTAGCATGTCGAAAGAGGCGTCTAACACCTAAGCGAATCAGGAAAAGCCCTGCAGTCTGCACACTTTCTATCGTCTAATAGTTTAGTCACGCGCTTCTCACGCTCAAATGTATGAGTCAAATGATTAAAAACTTTGTCAGGTTTTATCTATAAACTTTTGAAATTCTGCAAAGCTGACCTACCATGCACTTGATAAGCATCATTAACTACTTCTCCTTGTTTATGCGTACTGAGTAACTATTTGATCTGCCGACTCCATTAGAGTGACAAAATGCATTCAATAGTCGAAATACGCATGAACCAAACATGTACGAAAGCATACACCTTAAAAAGTTAATAATGAAACGAAAAATCCCAAAACATTATTATAAAAGCATCTTACATAATCTGTCTGCCAGTTCATATTTAATGTATAAGAACATTTGATAAAAGGCGGGTAGACTTTGCTTTGCCAAAGTCCGGAATGTATAATGTGAGTAGCATGCAGGCTGCAAGACAAGGTCGAGAGGACAGACTAGTGCTAACTCGAATTCACGTACCTACCTACATACATAAGCCGCACTACGTCTGCCCTTTCTCTGTCCTCTTGCGTCTAGACTACTGCCTAATGCGGCTGTCAAAGCGATTCATCTTGCGTTTCATTTCATGTAACGTAATCTGTTTTAGTCGTCACCGGCACCATTTACATTGTATTTGCGAATGCGAATAGAATATTGAATCTAATTGTGGTCTGTTTCAAATATGCAGTTGCATATGAAGTAGAATATATCATTACATTACTGTGAGTTAAAAATCACAAGACTATTTGTACATGACACTAAGAAAAGTATAATATACCATTGGTTATTTTCTGTCATGTCACTACTACTTGATTATACAAATATTCCCAGATTATTTTTTTCTCAATTTATTACTATTTATGAGGGCATATTATGACATACTACAAAATAAAAATATGTAATGAGGGGTGTGATTTCAAATTTTGGCTTACTTATTATTGCTATAATATATCAAAAATAAACCTAATTGTGTGCAACATTGAAACAAATGGATTCCGAGTAATTTTACAGGAGTGCGATATACAGAGAGCGAACTCTTTAGAATGTGTTATTTTTAAATATTTTTAATCACAGAAGATGATTTCAAATGTAGACTTAAAATGTTAAAAAATAGCACATCAACTTTTTATTGCGGCCAGTCGGTTTGTCATGTCTTTATGCGATAAAACTGCAGTCTATCCATTTAGTTAGAGTAAAATATCTCCCATTATTTTATGATTTTGCTAGAATTTTACTCAGTATTCAATAGACTGTCAGAAATATAATTAAAATACCACTGTATGGTATTGTTTCAGTGCAAAAAAAAATAAAATACATCAGCATGTAATTTGTCTCAACGCTTTCTTCAACTCGCATATTAGAATTTACCCATAATCAATAAATCTACACATTAATCTAGGAAAATATATGAAATAATGTAGCAATAACGCTCAAAATTATGAGTTTGGTACCCTACAATAAAATGTTAGTAAGTTTAATATTTTCTCGATTCATTATTATACCCTGTTTTATTTAAATATTGAAGTTTCGTAAGTGCATTACAAATATACTAAAAATTATTAGTTAATTGGGGACATATAACAATAAAATATGCGTTCCAAATAGTCTGTTAAGATTATGTCTATTTTTTCAATAATAAAAAAAACTACTAGCTTCATCAAACAAACAAAAATAGCTTCAATGTAAACGTGACATTAATTTAACCTCTTGAAAGTCAAATAAAGTCGCGAGTTTCCATTGCAGTCGTTTTAAGCACCCTAGTCTAGACGCCCCACCGGCCGCCCGCCCGCCCCAAGGCTGCTGTTCAGGAATTTCAAACTGGTAACAAGCGTTTCAATTTTTAATTACGATTTTTCAATCCAGCTACAACTTTAATTTTTATTCTGTAAGATAAAACTAAGTGTTACGATGTTACGATGAAATAATTAGCTGTCTCGTGTCAATGAATTATGACGGGCTAGCTTTTAACTACGACTTTGTACGCATTAACTCAAATAAAAATTTGTAGATTTTTTATTGTCTCTAAAATCTTACCATTGTGTGTTAAGTAACTAATATTGAAACATCTACACTTCCGCATTAATTTTTAGAAAAAGCTTAAAGTGATTTTGTCCATTTGAAAGGTGTTACATTACCACAAGGTACACTGGACAGTTTTAAGTTCATTGCATATCCATATTTTTTTATATATATTGATTTTTAATTACAGAATTAGAGGACAAGGCTCAGAACATCACACAGTATCTTCAGCTTTTTAGATAGGATGGAGGATTAAATAGGTGAAGATAGACCTTTGATTTTACCCCCAGCGATGAAGTAATGAATGGCGTGCCGTGAACCGTCGTTCTGCAGATCTTTGGAGGAGGCCTATGTCCAGCAGTGGACGTCTTTTGTTTAAGGATATAGATTAAAATAGAAAACTTTTTATTACACATCAAAATTAAAACATATTACACAAAAATATTTTTAAATAAATAAAGTTGGCGGTCGATCATTTAAAGCGATCTCGCCTTTGGATGGTTAGGATATGAAGAGCGGATTTAAAGTTATAACGCAATTAAAAAATATAAATACAGATGGGTGCCACACCCTATGACTAACTGATATTTACTATTTAAATATTACATTTCCTTTTTACTATTTTAATATACAAGTCAACTATTAATTATTACAAGTCAACATTGCCTTTCTCATTTATTTTCATTTGTCTGCCAGTTTTCAATCCTTGAGGTTTATTCTATTTTATATTATATCTATAGCATAATTTAATTCTGATGTGCAAATGAGTTTTCCATTTCTATTCTATTCGTATTCCTTTTTTTATATTAGATTAATATTATCATTAAATCATCAACTTAAATAAAGTTAAAAGTCAAAAGTCAAAAAAAAAAGTCAAAAAGTTTATTTTTCAAAATAAAGTTAAATACTAACATTTTTTGAACGTCAAAGTTTTAAATTAATCGTTAATCCGTTGCTTCGGAAGGTGTTCGTAAAGAGAAGAAGCAACAAAGAAACTCTTTACATTCACATTTTTTCATTTTTTCAAAATATGGTTTGTACAGTCGCCATCAGATATATCGGAGCGGCCGAGGTACTCAAATATATCTGAGCAGCAATAAATTTCAATAAATTCTTTACGGTAAATAAGGTCAATAAGATCTGAACATCCAATTCGCCACAAATATATGAGCAGTGGTTTTTCAATTAAATCTGAACACTCAAAGAGACAATAATAACAGAAAGCACAACTCGTCAAAATTATCTGCTCAGACAGGGTGATCATAAATATCTGAACATTTAGAGAAAATATACCTTAAAACATTAGGCATACAGTTCAAATGTAATCGTACAGATGTAATGAATTTTCCTTTTACAAAATGAGTAGATATACAAAATATAAATATGCGAAAAGCAACTTTACAGTCTTGTTACAAGTGACACATTTGAATTAAATATTTGGCAATTCACAAAAACGTCAACATAACTGTCATTGCATATAATGCACTGCATTTATTTATCAAATATTTACAGATTTAATATGCTATACTTACGTATATAGATTGGCAATACAAATACGACAGGCGAGATAAAAAAAAAGTACAACGGTGTTCGTAAATGAGTGTGTGCGTGACATTAGTATGGCGGATCCCATACTAGCCCTATTAAAATTGATAAAAATTCACGTATTTGTTATTTTTGCCAAATTGTAAACTTAATTGTAGTATTATGATGACAGAAGATATTTTTTTATCATATATTTGCATTGAAAACTTTGGTTTAAGATCTATAATAAAGCATAAAGACTTGTAATGCAATAAATAACTAAAAATTTTATGTTTGCCAAAGAATATGTATTCGATTTAGATTCTGTGCTATTAAATATTAATAACTTTATCAAAAAATCACCAAGGTTAAGACATTGATTCCTTGGCTCTGGCTACCCCTTCTAGGGAATTATAACCGTGAGTATATGTATGTATGTATGTTAAGACATAAATACCAGAATTAACGAATTCGTCAATTATTTATTCGTAAATAAGTCAATTATTATTTTAGGCATGATTTTTAGTTCCTCGCCTCTCCCATGGCCGAAAAAGAAAATATAAATTTTAAATGGGAGAGGCGGTACTCCCCAACAAAAGCACAGTCGGTCGGGGTCAGGGAGTCAGGTTCAAGAACCGACGGACGACAATTATTATTATTTTGGCATTACTTTTAGTTCCTCGCCTCTCCCATGGCCGAAAAAGAAAATATAAATTTGAAATGGGAGAGGCGGTACTCCCCGACAAAAGAACAGTCGGTCGGGGTCAGGGAGTCAGGTTCAAGAACCGACGGACGATCCGAGCCGTATCGAGCAGCACCGCTTTCTGCATTTGTGCTGGAACCGACACGCCACAGAAATCCAACCGCCTCAAGTTGGTCGCGAGGCTGGTTGGAATTAACCCGTTCGCGGACAAAACAATTGGGATTATTTCTGTCGAAGTCACACCCCACATGTCGGTGATCTCGTGAGCCAGATCGAGATATTTCCGACGCTTCTCGGTGTCGGCTTTCACGAGACCCTCGTCATGAGGGATAGTAACATCCACTAGAAATACCCTCGACTGCGACCGATCCCATACCACGATATCAGGCTTATTCGCTAGAATAGTCCTGTCCGTGATAACGGATCGGTCCCAATAGATTTTGGCACGGTTGTTTTCTAGAATTGGCTCCGGCAGATACTTGTAATACGGCAGCCTCTGTTGCAAGAGTCCGTATTTCAGAGCGAGCTCCTGATGTAGGATTTTGGCTGCTTGGTTGTGTCTGTGCAAGTACTCAGTGTTAGCAAGAGCCGAACAACCGGAAATAACATGCCTAAGTGACTCTCCGGGACGGCCACATGCTCGACAGATGTCTGTGGTACCGTCCTTTAGGATTTATTTCCGATAGTTCCGCGTCTTGATAACCTGGTCCTGTATTGCACAGACAAAACCTTCTGTCCCCGAAACGCAGCCAATGCAGGGAGGCTTTACGGTCCACGAAAGGTTCGTGAAGTACCTTGTAAAACCTCCCGTGCAGCTCCTTCTCTTTCCATACGGACTCCCGATCAGAGGTGCTAAGTACCTCCGGGGTTCGCCAATCCTGTGAGGCCAACGATAAGAAAGTCAGTCCTTTATCACTAGCGACCACCTCTCCCCGAATACTATCATCCGTCATCGTCAAAAAATAGTTTCTGAGGTTGCATACCTCGCGGTTGTGCATGGTTTTGGCACTCAAGAGGCCTCGACCACCACACTTCTGCGGGATATACAATCTCATAACCGACGACCTCGGATGATGCATTCGATGAGAGGTCATCGTCGTGCGGACTCGTCTGTCCAGAGCGTCTAGTTCGGACTGAGTCCATCTGAGCACGCCAAACGTGTACATCAGTACAGGCATGACCCAGGAGTTAATGGCTCGGATTTTATTAACGCCTGACAAGTAGCTATTAAGCACACTTTTCAGGCGTTCATAAAACTCCTCGCAAACACCCTGTTTCACGTCTGCCACCTTCACACCGATGGTTTGTGACATGCCCAGATACCGGTATGTTTCAGCCTCGGAGAGTGCCCTCAAATGATTGGTGCCGACATCGACACCATCAGAGTGCACGACATGCCCGACATGAATGACCGCACACTTATCGACCCCGAGCTCCATCTTGACGGAACCACTGAAATCATTAGTGATCGTCAGTAGCTCCGCCAATCTGTCAGCCGTGGGGGCGTAAAGCTTCAGGTCATCCATGTAAAGGAGATGAGGCAAGCGTGGTCCGCCTCTCCGAAACTGAAAGCCTGTCCCCGAATTCTCCAAGAGTGTACTTAGAAGATTCAGGGCCAAGCAAAACCAAACTGGACTCAGGCAATCGCCCTGGAAAATCCCTCGCTTTATATCAATTTGGTCATCCGCATCCGTCATCCGCTGACCGTCTAAACTCAGGATCGTTCTCCAGCACCCCATACATTGCCCGAGGAAGTGTCGAACTGCACTATCAATTTTGTACAGCTCGAGGACCCTCATGAGCCATGTATGAGGCACCGAATCGAACGCCTTCCTGTAGTCCATCCAGCCAGCGGAGAAGTTCCGACGGTTGCGTTTGACCAGTTGGCCTACGACCGCATCGATGAGGAGTAGCTCCTTGCTACCGCGACTACCGCCCCTACATCCGTTCTGAGCTCCAGATATCACATTGTTATCAACAATGTGTTGAGTAATCTTGGAGCTCAGAACGGATGTCAAGGTCTTGTAAATTGTACAAAGACAAGTAATGGGGCGGTATTGTGATGGATCCGCGGTAGCATCGCTCTTTGGAGCTAAATGAGTGACCCCAGTAGTTAAGAAATTATTATTCGAGATAATACACTAGCAGCAATATTTTGCTGATGCGTGTATATCACTGCACTTGTTTTATATCTTTCATGTTTTATGCCAAAATCGTTTTACAGATCCACAATCTTTTCGTGGCCGGCGGCGACTAGGTAGAGGTAGGTAGTCGCCGCCGGCCAAGAAAAGATTGTGGATCTGTAGGCTGGTATCGTGTTCGTGAGAGGTCCTGCCTTCGTTGACGTTTATGCTATGACGTTTGTCAGTTACTGTCAATCTATGTCCTTCTATCATCCTTCTATATCTATGATAATATATTGCGTCAGGGTTCAAGTCCTAACTTGTGTTTTGTTTTTGTATTTTAACAATAATACATGTACTTTTTTTACAAATTTTTTACTTTTAATTATAAGCCTTTAAATTTATTGTCCTCATTTAATATGCCGTGTAGTGTTGGCTTAGAATAGTACTACCCCATTCCTTCCGGTGGGTGTGCGTAAGAGGCGACTAACGGTATTGGGGCATTTAATGGATTTTTGGGCGATGCGGTTGGAGACCCATCACCAACAACCTTTATATTACCATCTTTTCCCCACTAAAAAATCCAAAAGTGGCTGAGGAATTTTTAATTCCTTAGCTCTGGCTACCCCTTCTAGGGATCCATAGCCGTGAGTATATATCGTTATATATATATTTATGAATACGTATGGTACGTTAAAGAAGACAGCAGGAAAAAGTATAATTTTGTAAGAACTAGTTTATCCTTTTATTTTATTAAAACTGCATTTATATTTATGCTACCCTGGTACAAACAATGTAATTAAAAAATGGAATACATGGTTTCAAAAGTTCTAAGTTATTTTACCTCTTGGTGTTTTTGTACCAGTGAAAAATTATTACGTACAACTAGTTGTACGGATTAGTTGGTCAGTGGACAAAAACTCCCTGCAGAAAACTCTTATTAGTTTTGACATTGATAAAACCAAATGGTGGTTGCGTAGAAAATGTATTCCAGCGTAGTTAGTTAAAGAATTTAAAACTGTATGCTTAGTGCTATAAGGTACATTTTCCCTAAATGTTCAGATATTTATGATCACCCTGTCTGAGCAGATAACTTTGACGAGTTGTACTATCAGATATTATTGTCTCTTTGAGTGTTCAGATATAATTGAAAAACCACTGCTCATATATTTGTGGCGAATTGGATGTTCAGATCTTATTGACCTTATTTACCGTAAAGAATTTATTGAAATTTATTGCTGCTCAGATATATTTGAGTACCTCGGCCGCTCCGATATATCTGATGGCGACTGTACAATTTCAATTTATAAACATGTTTTTACTTTACAAAAGATTTTCTATGCGACCAAACCAAACGCTAGTTTGACATAATTAAAATAAATTGTCCATCACAAAAACCAATCACATAACGTGAGAAGAACAATCCTCACCAGACAATTATTCCTAGGAATAACGAGGGAAGATTTATAGCTTTACGGACATGGTCAGGTGCGCGTTGGGTCCTTGTCGTTTAAAAAATCTTGAACACTGTAGTAAGATTTCTTTAAAAGCATGGCTTTAATTGCCTTTTTAAAAGATGCCACAGGCAATTCCAATATTTCAGAAGGGAGTTTATTGAACATTTTCAGGGATAGTCCCATAAAGGAGTTACTTACTTTATTAAGTCTCCACTTCGGTACGTTAAGTTTCTCCTTATTCCGAGTGTTAACAGTATGCCTATCACTAAGTTTACTAAATTGGCCTATATTCTTTTTGGCATACATTAAATTCTCAAATATGTATTGGCAAGGGACAGTTAAAATGCCAATATCTTTAAATTTTTCGCGCAACGAATACCTCGACCTTAACATGTAAATAGATCGGATAGCTCGCTTTTGTAAGACAAAAACTTTATGAACATCAGCCGCTTTACCCCATAATAAAATACCGTACGACATAATACTATGAAAATAACTGAAATAAACAATGCGAGCTGTTTCTATGTCTGCTATTTCTCTAATCTTACGCACGGCATACGCTGCTGAGCTCAGCCTTTTAGAAAGTGTTAGTATATGGGGTCCCCATTGCAACTTAGAATCGATTATTATCCCTAGGAATTTTGTCTCTTTCACTAATTCTACTTTTTCACTGTCAATAACAATATTGGCGTCAACTTGCCTAACATTCGGTAAAGTAAATTTAATACATTTAGTTTTTTTGGCATTCAGAACCAGGTTATTTACAGTAAACCAATGCAATACCAGTGAGATAGCTTTATTTACGTCGTCAAGAGATGTAGAGGATCTCGCTACATTAAATATTAAAGATGTGTCATCTGCAAACATAACTATCTCAGAATACTTTTGTACCATAAATGGTAAATCATTAATATAAATCAGAAACAGTAATGGGCCAAGTATAGAACCTTGAGGAACGCCCATCTCTATTTCCGATCCTTTCGACGTGGTTCCATTAATATCTACCTTTAAAGTTCTTTTATCAAGATATGATGCCATTAATTTCAGTGCTTGCTCGTCAAAACCGTAATATTTAAGTTTAGTCAACGCTATTTCCTTTTTTACACAATCAAAAGCTTTTGTGAGGTCACAAAATATACCTAACGCATCCCGGGAGTTTTCCCATGAATTAAATATATGTTTCATTAGTGACACTCCTGCATCTACAGTAGACCTACCTTTAGTAAAACCATATTGCTCGTCATGGAATATATTATTTTTATTGAAATATGAAAGCATTTGGTTGGACATGATTTTCTCGAAAACCTTACTGAGAACTGGTAAAATAGAAATAGGCCTATAGTTGGTAAAGTCCTGACTATCTCCTGATTTATGTAGTGGGATGAGCCTACTTAACTTCATACAGTCTGGAAATTCTCCTATATCTATACATTTATTAAAAAGTATCGTTAAATGGGGAGCGATTATATTTATTATTCTGTTTATGACGAAAACTGACATTCCTGTTATGTCTTCGGTTTTTTTAAGATTAATGGTTTTAAAATTTTTAATTATATCATTACTGTCAACATACTTGAAAGAAAACTGTGCTGTTGTTTTGGTAACATTTTGTTCCAACAACTCAAGAGCTTTTTGGGGACATGAATTTAATTTCTCTGTTGTCTGAGTGGGGGTATTTATAAAATGATTTTCAAAAATGTCAGCAATTTGTGATCTTGACTGTATCAGTTCATTATCTAATAATAAATTGAGATCATGCGGGGACTTTAGTTTTCCAGTTTCACTGTTAATTATTTTCCAGACAGTCTTACTTTTGTTAGAAGAATTCTTAATTTTATGTTTTATGCATCTAGATTTAGCTTCACCACAAACTTTTTTGAAATTTTTTGAATAATTTCTGACATAAATAATAAAATCTTGGTTGAAGTTATAGGACTTTTCTCTATAAATGTTATACAGGTGATCTCTACTTATTCTAATTCCAGCGGTGGCCCATTCAGCAAAAGAGCATTTTGTATTACATAGTATTACCTTAGTTTTAAAGATTTTGTTAAATTCTGTTTTTAGCTCATTGATGAAAGAAAGACAATTCTCTAATGTTTCACTGCTTCTCATTGGGGGGCTGATGCTAGACCTAATATTATTTTCAAATAAGCTAAGTTTTTTTTCAGTTATCTGTCTACATACAATTGACTTTTTTTTTTCAATGGTTAATTCTAAATTTATGAATTGTCCCTTGTGGTCTGAGGTAATGCTATCAAAAAGGAAGTGACCAGAGTAGTCACAATTGCAATAAATATTATCTAAACATGTTGCAGAGGTCGAGGTAATTCGGGTTGGCTCATTAAATACATTTAGAAGATTAAATGATTGAAAAAATGTTAAGGTTCTCTCCTTTACTAGACCCTCACCTAATAAGTCAACATTGAAATCCCCACAAACTACAACCTCTCTGGAGCTGCGGGAAGCCATCCCCAAAGCATCCTCCATTGCTGCTTCAAAGATGTCATAGTTACCTTTGGGTGGGCGATATACACACAAAATTATATACTTGCTCAATTCAATGCATGAGATTTCTACATGTTGTTCAACAGAGAGTCTACAGATGTCTTTTCTTTCTTTAAATTTAATGTCTACATATAATAGTATCATACTACCCCCACACATTATGGACTCTCTGTTAAAACAACTGCCCACCGTGTAATTCTTTAAACTAAAGTTCATTTGTTCTGTTTTTAACCAGTGTTCTGTCAAACAAAGTATTTTAACATTGTACTTATTAACGAATAACTCTAATTCTAATAATTTGCAGGAAAGGCTCTGTATGTTCTGATGAACTAGTGAAATATATGCCTTTTCCTTTGTCTTACTACCTAGTTTAAAGCTAAATTTGCAGATACATTAGTACTTGTACTAATAACTGCATCCAAGTCAGTTGAAATTGTTATGTTATTCAAATTAATAACATTATTGTATACTATATTACTAGCTAGTAACATAGCTAGACGTTTTTTAGAATAATCAGGTACTTTCAAGGTACTCTTAGTCATTAATGATTTCTTAATATAATTATTTATATTAAAATTAACAATTTTTTGCCTATATCCCAAAGTCAAATTATATAGTAACATATTTAATTTATATATCCTAGTGTTAACCTTATAGCTAAGATGCTTGGAATATAGGAAGTCACTTATAATTATTTTTCTACCATTTAAATTAACTAACCTCTCAAATGATTTCTTTAAGTCACTTGGATTCACCTTATTACTTGAACCTATTAAAATAACTAAAGTAGTATTCGAGTCATATTGTTCTTTTAAAATAGAATTTATTATTTGAGAGTAACTTGCTCCGGGCATACAAGTATTTAAGATACATTGGTCTAATTCTTTGTTTAAATGATGGCCAATGTTAACACCAAGAGAATCGGAGAAGACTAAAGTCCTCTGAGTCGACACTCTTCTATTGGAGGCAAAAGTGGGCTTAACCATATTATTTCTAGTTTGTTCCATTATTTCAGGAAAAAAGTGAAGTTCTAGACTACTACTACTAAGAATACTTTTAGAAACAATAATTTGGTACACCATAACCAACGTGCACTGAACAGGTTCATTCTATTAGCAAATTGTTTCCATTTGGCAAACAAGTGTGCGTTGTCAAGCGAAAGAAGCGGTCTAGTCAATTTGACTTTATAAGTTTGTTTGATCGTTACGAACTCGTGAGCGTCTGTCTAGCTTTGCATAGAAACAGTGAGGCCAATTATTTGACTTTCATATAGATATTTAACTTAGTTCAAAGTGGTAAAAATATCTTCGTTCTAATGGAAAATCAACCGCAAAATACTTCTCATAATGTTGGTCGGCGGGAACCTTCAATCGACCCTGTGAAGGCTCAAGGCATATTGTAAGAGTTTTTAAACATTTACCATCACAATAGGTTTTTAATATATATTTTTGTTGCTAAGAAGTATCGGCTTAGCTATACCCATTCTTTCTTGTAAGTGTTGTACGAGGCGACTTAGGGCATTTTAAGTGATTGATGAGCGATGTGGATGGATAGTGGATACTGTATACATTATGAATTTATTCTTTTTCAGAAGAAAATATCTCAAACTATGGCGTCATTTTCTATTCTACTATGGAAAATGTAAACAACTTAAAGCTTAAACCTTTACCTATCGTACATTGCACATAAGCAGACCTCTTTGTCATGTTGTGAGATGAGATTAAGTGACTCTCATTTCCCAACCTGGCAAATGTGACTACAAGAATCCCAAGACTTTTTTACCTATTAGCCTCACCCACTTTCTTTTAAAAACAATAGAGATACTCTGTTACAAGTTCATAAAATAGACTTGCAAGCGTCCCCCCAGATTCATCAGCGTGCTTATACAAATGACAAATCAAACAAATAAGGTCTACTCTTCAAATCTGGAACAATTATATCATCCATATTTCTTATCTATATCTATACTTATAATAAATCTGTAGAGAGGTCAATTCTGTACATGAAATATATTTTCAAAATAACTATCAGGGGGTGATTAGTGATCGATACTGATGCCAAAAATGCAATCGGTAAAATTTTTGTCTGTCTGTCTGTCTGTCTGTCGGTTTGTATGTTTCTTATAGAAACAAAAACTACTCGACAGATTTTAACAAAACTTGGCACAATTATTCTTCATACTCCTGGGCAGGTTATAGTAAACTTTTCAGCAGAGTGGTGAAGGGGCATTTTGGGAAATTTTGGGAAAACGGGAGAAGTTACTCCATTTTTTAAGCTTCCGTCGCGTGTGCAGCCTTAATGGTTAAACTTACATAGAAATCATGTATGACGGAAATAGTCTTCATAAAATTGTCTAAAAAATTTACCGCAACAGTATATGTCTATCTTTTATGGTTGACTCACAATAACACGTGTAACTCCTGATAGTCTCCCTAATTTAAATAAGGTGACATTATTACCTATTCAATAAAAAAAGAATCATAGAAATCGGTAGAGAAACACCGAAATTATACATGAAATAAGCCATCGCGCCCGTGATCAAAACCAAATCGTTACTAATTTACATATTACATACTAGATGGCGCCAGTAATTATATCCTACATCACGTAATGATTTATTTTTTAGATTGTTATAAATAGTTCATAGCGTTTTATTCCAAAATTTGCTAATAAATTGATGTGTAGTGTCGGCTTAGAATAGCACTACCCCATTTCTTCCGGTGGGTGTACGTATGAGGCGACTAACGGTATTGGGGCTTTTAAGGGATTTTTGGGCGATGCGGTTGGAGACCCATCTTTTCCCTACTCACATTGCCAAAAGTGGCTGAGGAATTTCTAATTAGTTAGCTCTGGCTACTCCTTCTAGGGATTTACAGCCGTGAGTATATGTATGTATGTATGTATGTTGCTACTAAACGGAAATACTGAACCGTTCATAAAAGCGCATTCGAAAACACCAAACTACACTGTTCAGGGAGTGCTATAAATTTAATAAATTGAAAACATTGCGCTAAATTTCACAATGCTTGAGCAGTGACTGAAGAAAGAAACCTAAGATATTTAAAAAACAACGCTACCCTTGCGAAGCTGGGCCGATCCACTAGTAACTAATAATGGTTATTGCAAAATTACGTTACTGAAGTCAAAAATATGTTTGAATCCTTTTCATTATAATTAAAAATGAACTAGTAGGCAATCAAATAAAGAACAAAGTAATTAAAAATACAAGTCATTATTAGTCGATAATAACAATAACTCTAGTAAATGAAGTTACTTGAATGGATAGATTTTCCTAAAAATGAAAAAATAACCAGTGATTTAGTTCCCACGCACTACAAACTCTTGTGTAGTGTACATACATACATACATATACTCACGGCTATAAATCCCTTGAAGGGGTAGCCAGAGCTAGGGAATTAGAAATTCCTCAGCCACTTTTGGAAGTTGCATGGGGAAAAGATAGTGAAATAAAGGTTGTTGGTGATTATTCATTTGTTGTGTATACTTATTGGAGCGAAGCGAGCGTAGCGAGCGAAGCTCCATTTACCCCCGACTTTTGCATTTCGTTGTGATCGTACTCCTCCCAAACGGCTCAACTCAGAACCCTGAAATTTTTCACGGTTGTCAAGGACCATGTCTAGATGGTTTATGTTAATTTTGATAAAAATCGCATGTGCCACGTAGGAATAATCACCATTAAAAAATTACAATGTCAGTCTATGGTAAAATTACGTAAACAATGCCAGCGCGTGGAAATAGAAGTTATATAAACGCATATGTATATGTTTTTCTCAACAATAAAAATTGTTAACAATTTAAGTTTTCCAAAATCAGGACTCTAACTCCTTTGCAGTTTTGTGTAGAATCAATCACGCGTTTAGGTAAACCAACAGGTATATTCAAAGAATCATAACAAATTGCATAGCAACGTTTGTTGAGATATTTGAAGAATAAATCGTTCAACGATAAGTAATATCTGAGAGTCAGGCAATTGCTCGCTTCGGTCCTTTTATTGGCATCCGACGGTCCCATGCCAACCTAGTATTTTTTTTTTATTTATATTGCCAATGTTCATATTTTGTATTTATTCATTAGTGTGATTATCGTGGAATCGATAAGGGCGAATAGATTAAAACAAAAATAATGTATATTCTTAATCAAGTAAATAGTTTACTGTAATTTATTAGTGGCTCAAACTTGATATCCTAATTTCAGGAAGGAACTTGTCAGGAAAGAAACTGTTGCTGCTAAATTTTGGGAAGAACACTGGGGTTTTTATAGGCAAATCGATAAAGTTAGAGAAAATATTGCGCAACAGATGGGTAAGAAGACAATTTACCATTTATGGAAACTTTTATTCTCGAATAGAATACATAGAGCACCGAAAGTTGTACTTTTCATTGGTAAACTTTAAAATGGTTCGGACCCTTTTCACTACAAACAAATATTATTAAACTAATTAACTCATTAACATAAAGCTGTAACTTAATTCATGCTCTAGGAGTAAAGCAGCTATTCCTTTCACCAATTTACTCTCATCTGTCTCCGCTATAGGCCCTAACTATAGGCTATATAGGCCTAAGGCACTATAGGCCTAAACTACCATAACATTCACTTTTCTATCTTTTGTACAATACCATCTTCAACACCGGTTTTATTACGAATCACATTTTATTACTAGGGATAAGAAAAGACAACCGAAAATAAACAATCTAGTACTCAAAAGTACGAACTATACAAAGTATTTCGCACTTCATACACATGTACAATGTAGGATATCTTGTAGTTGTAGGGTAAATTGATTTTTGTACGTTTTACCATTTAAAACGTTAAGTGATCGATATATCTTGTTTAGATTGTAATAATCAGAGATAGATAGTAGAGCGTCTATACTTTTGTTTGACTGGCACCGACTCAAAAATTAATTTAAGAGAATTTTAATATTTAGGTTGGTTTAACTGACGCGTGTGGAATAAAGAAATTGCTAAGGTATTAATCACAGTACTCATATTCAATTAAAAAACTTATTTAGTACTAGATTGTTTATTTTCGGTTGTTTTTCCAACTATGAAGTCGGTTTTCTTTTTGTTATAAGTTATTTTATTTTACGAGTTTTAGAGATGGGTAGACCTGGCAAAGATGCCTCTCGGATGAGGAAGCGACGGTTACTGTATTATTCTTCGTATTTCCGGTATTTCTATTATAGTACGATATTAAATAGGCTCAACCATATGTAACATTACATTGTTCTTAAAATCCTTCGAAAGGCGATGGTCTACAATTCTACATCTCAAGAAAGACTCAAACGTTCACGCCGAATATCCCCGAAGGGGTTAGCAGAGGTAGTAATACTTCTGAATATCACGTGACATTGACACCTGTTGTTCAGAGTACCCACGATTTGCTTGGACAGTGTTCTCACTTTATACAGTACAGGCCTATCGCCATTTTGAACAAATACACTGTCACATGATTGTGAGATCTTATGAGATCTACTCTTCGCCCTAACCTGCGCCAATTGCTATCTGGGAGCGAGAACTTCCAAATGGACCTACAGAACCGTTTCGACTCGCTGGAAACCACAGACGACGTTAATGAGAAGGCCAACCAGTTGATAGGAGCTCTACGTGAAGTGGGCCACAGGCATTTTAAAACGCGGCGTGATGGCAAGGAGTCGAAGCTTTCCCAGGAGACTCTAGAGCTTATGAAACAAAGACGCGAACTGCCGTATACTCAAGAGCATTCGTCGCAGGAGGTACACCTGTACTGAGAGCCCTGGAAGATCTGTTTAACAACGTCATCTACAGTGGAACTATTCCGGAGGCATGGAGCGAGAGCGTCGTGGTCTTGTTCTTCAAAAAAGGAGATAAAACCCTTCTCAAGAACTACAGACCGATCGCGCTCTTGAGCCACGTATATAAGCTGTTCTCACGGGTCATCTCGAATCGTCTTGCCCAGAGGTTCGACGAGTTCCAGCCCGTGGAGCAGGACCACATCCACACAGTACGGCAGATTATACAGAAAACCGAAGAGTATAATCAGCCGCTGTGTCTAGCATTCGTGGACTATGAAAAAGCCTTCGACTCCATCGAAACCTGGGCTGTTCTACAATCCTTACAGCGTTGCCGAATTGACTGGCGCTACATTGAGGTGTTGAGACACTTGTACAATGCTGCGACCATGACCGTCCAAGTACAGGATCAAAAGACGGAACCCATCCAACTGCAGCGAGGGGTGAGACAGGGGGACGTCATATCCCCGAAACTGTTCACAAATGCGTTGGAGGACGTCTTCAAGATGATGAACTGGAACGGAAAAGGTATATGTGTCAACGGCGAGTACATCTCACACCTCAGGTTTGCGGACGACATAGTCGTTATGGCAGAAACGCTGGAGGATCTCGGCGGGATGATTAGTAGCCTAAACTCAGCCTCTCGGCGAGTAGGGCTTGGCATGAACTTGGACAAGACGAAAATCATGTTCAATCGTCTTGTTCAGCCAAATCCAGTTCTTGTCGAGGGAGCAGAGCTTGAAGTTGTGCCGGAGTACGTCTACCTAGGTCAGACGCTACGACTCGGTAGAAACAACTTCAACAAAGAGGCTGCAAGACGCATCCAGCTGGGCTGGGCTGCTTTTGGAAAACTTCGGCATATCTTCTCCTCGGCCATCCCACAATGTCTGAAGACTAAGGTTTTCAACCAGTGCGTCCTGCCAGTGTTAACGTATGGTGCGGAAACGTGGACACTCACGGCTGGACTAGTCCACCAATTCAAAGTCACTCAAAGAGCGATGGAGCGAGCTATACTCGGCATCGCATCAGAAACGAAGTGATCCGACAGAGAACTAAAGTGGCCGACGTAGCTCATCAGATCAGCAAGTTGAAGTGGCAGTGGGCTGGTCACATCTGCCGAAGAACCGATAACCGCTGGGGAAGACCAGTTCTTGAGTGGAGACCACGCACTGGCAGACGCAGTGTGGGGCGCCCTCCAGCCCGCTGGACCGATGACCTAAAGCAGGTGGCCGGGAGTGGTTGGATGAGGCTGGCCGAGGATAGGAAGAGGTGGCGCGCCATGGGAGATGCCTATGTCCAGCAGTGGACGAGTGTGGGCTGATGATGATGATTGTGAGTTTCGACAGTCCCCTCGATTTCCTGGGATGCCATCAGATCCTGGTCTCATGGTACTTTCTCGGTAACAATAACATAACAAAAGAAGAGAATTAAGGTGTGGGTCCTCAATCACTAGGTATTAGGAAACAGTTCTTTCCACATTCCATATAAATTTATACTCCTCTTCGTAGCTTTTATGAAGAGAAGTACAGGTTCACTAAACATTTCTTTTGTTATGTTATTGTTACCGAGAAAGTACCATGAGACCAGGATCTGATGATGGCATCCCATGAAAACGAGAGGACTGTCGAAACTCACAATCATGTGACAGTGTATTTGTTCAAAACGCCGATAGGCCTGCCCTGTATAACGTGAGAACACTGCCTAAGCAAATCGTGGGTACTCTGAACAACAGGTGTCAATGTCACGTGATATTCAGAAGTATTACTACCTCTGCTAACCCCTTCGGGGATATTCGGCATGAACGTTTGAGTCTTTCTTGAAATGTAGAATTGTAGACCATCGCCTTTCGAAGGATTTTAAGAACAATGTAATGTTACATATGGTTGAGCCTATTTAATATCGTACTATAATAGAAATACCGGAAATACGAAGAATAATACAGTAACCGTCGCTTCCTCATCCGAGAGGCATCTTTGCCAGGTCTACCCATCTCTAAAACTCGTAAAATATAATAACTTATAACAAAAAGAAAACCGACTTCATAGTTGGAAAAACAACCGAAAATAAACAATCTAGTACTAAAAAGTACGAAATAAGTTTTTTAATTGAATATGAGTACTGTGATTAATACCTTAGCAATTTCTTTATTCCACACGCGTCAGTTCAACCTACCTAAATATTCAAATTCTCTTAAATTAATTTTTGAGTCGGTGCCAGTCAAAAAAAAGTAAATTCACCCTACTATCTATCTCTGATTATTACAATCTAAACAATATATATCTATCGCCTAACGTTTTAAATGGTAATACGTACAAAAATCAATTTACCCTACAAATACAAGGATGTTAACATAAATAAACGAGTTATCTATCTATCTATCTACCCTACATTTTACATGTATATGAAGTGCGAAATACACACTCTTATTATCAATTATCATCGAGGCTGGCACCGGCTCACAAATTAATTTAAGAGAATTTTAAGGTTGAGGTAGGTTGAACTGACGCGTGTGGAATAAAGAAATTGCTAAGGTATTAATCACAGTACTCATATTCAATTAAAACTTATTTCGTACTTTTTAGTACTAGATTGTTTATTTTCGGTTGTTTTTCCAACTATGAAGTCGGTTTTCTTTTTGTTACAAATTATCAAAAGTATAGACAATCCCACTTATTAACATACATACATATACTCACGGCTATAAATCCCTAGAAAGGGTAGCCAGAGCTAAGGAATTAGAAATTCCTCAGCCACTTTTGGAAAGTTAAGTAGGGAAAAGATGGTAAAATAAAGGTTGTTGTTGATGGGTCTCTAACCGCATCGCCCAAAAATCCCTTAATAGCCCCAATACCGTTAGTCGCCTCTTACGTACACCCACCGGAAGAAATGGGGTAGTGCTATTCTAAGCCGACACTACACAGCAACTAATTATTAACTAATTAACCACTTATTAAATAATCAAAATATTCAACAGAAAGCAGCAGGCTAAGTATTGTAATGTAACTTACACTATACAATACAAAAATATCAATACAAAAATTGTACTTGTTGCTTGCTACATAGCCTATTTTCATATGTATTTGATGTTTTGATGTATTGCTGTGGGTTATGAATAAAGAAATTTTATTTTATTTTTATTTTATTTTTTACTGATGTAGCTTGCTCAAACTTCAATTAAATATTTCTGTTCACAGGCATTCCCTTGGAGGAATACAGGAATAACTTAAAGCGATTCAAAGGACGTCCAGAGCCATCTACTTATCCTGTGGAAGTCGAAGCATCGCCAAATCCTATACCGAAAACGAGTAACGGTAAGTACTATAACCTACGTCTATATTCGTGGATTGAACCAATGTACGTGAGATTTATAAGTAGAGATTAAAACTATCTTAGTTTTGTTCATATTATGAAGGTAATTTTGTGTAAAAATATACTTAGATAAAGTATTATTTTATTTTATTTTATTTTATTCGGAAGATTTACAGCATTAAAACTTTTTGATACAAACTAAATGAATTATCTTTTAGCCATTTACAAATCTTCACACATAATATCTTGCTAGCATAAGGAAAAAACAGGTTATGTTTACTTTGTAATAATTAATTTGATTATACTGCAGAGAACTTTTTTTTTCTTTTTTAAATTAAATATAAATGTACTACATTACAAAACAATATTTAAACATTAACAAGGTGCCTGCTACTGGTTGTCGTCAAAGTACTGCCGGGTCAAACTTGTCTTTATAGATGTCACCGTGCTATCAAAAATATCTATATTATTATCGTTAATAATTTTGGATGCCCTAATGATGAAAGAATTTTTACGGTAGTTAGTTTTGAATCGAGGAACTGCCAGTGGTGCATGCCTTCTTTGCGTCCTGGCTGGAACATTAATGTTGATCCTGGAAGTTAGTTCAGGACAGTCAACCGCTCCGTTCAATAGCTTTATAATGTAACAGATGTCAGCAATATCTCGTCTTTTTGACAGTGGCAATTGTCTAAGTTTTGCTGTAATAAAATTATATACGCTATTTGATGCCAGAGGTGTCGGGAGACGCTCGATCAGCGATTTGTACTATATCGTGGTGACCCTCTCGATCTTCATTTACCTACTTTCATCTATATTTTTATACTTACCCTTTTATTCTCCACACCACGGATGCCTGCCTCGATTCTACTGAGATTGCCATGTACATTGGCTCTTTTGTCACTTCACTTCAATACATCCACCTAGGTACCAAAAGTAAATCAAAATTATTTGCTCTATCTCTCATACTAGCTGACCCCACAGACTTTGTACTGTCAAAAGTGTAGACTTTCACGGCGTCAATCTGAAATATTTAACTGACCCGATGAGGGTTTCTGTCATGCGATGAGAAAAACAGTGATTTCATTGTATTTTCACAATTTTTTCACTTTATAAATTTAAGTTTATAAGTATGTAGTTTCGGCTGAGCATTGATTCTGAGTCAGTCAGTCCGTCTTGTCTTGCGCTTCATGCACGCAATTTTGTTGCGGAGTAATTTCAAAATTGTATTATATTCTAAGATGTTAATTTAAATTAAGTTATGTCTAGGTCTAATGTCTATTTTGTTCACAATTAAATATTCTTAATCAACAACTCATTAATTTGGGTAAGGATTAATAATATGTTGACAAAACATTATGGCAAATAATTGGCAATAGTGCATTATTTCGATCAAATTTGATTACCATAAAAAATATAGTGATTCAATCTTAAAAGATAGACATATACTGTCTCGGACATTTTTTAGACCATTTAAAGAGGAATAATTCTTTTGTACATACTTTTTGGGTAACTTAAACCGTTTACGCAGCGAACACACCGGAAGCCTTAAAATATGAATAATTATCCCCGCTTTTGCAACATTTTTCGCTGATTCTTTGCTCATATTGATCGCAGCGTAATGATATTTAGCCTAAAACCTTCCTCAGTAAATGAACTATCCAACACAAAAATATTTTTTCAATTTGATTCGGTAGTTCCTGAAATCCTAGCGTTCAAACAAACAAACTCTTCAGCTTTATAATATTATAATACAGATAGATAACTTTATCTTGTCACCACATCATCGTTCACCAATCCCCCAATTTGTCACAAACCTGTGGCATATATTTACATTGCAACAAAGGGTATACAATACCATCGCAAAAAAACTAAAGTAAGCTTTATTTATTTATACTGCCACAACTAAGTTTGGTTTTTACGTTTTGCTTGGATGGTGTACTCATGTGAGTCATGCCCCTTATCACGTGATAAGGGGCAGGCCGGTCGTCGTTAAGTACGAAAAAAATAAACTACCCATATGCATGTGCCTAACTAGAAAGTACAACTTAGCCATTGTAGATTTCCTCACGATGTTTTCCCTCACCGTTAACAACCAGATAAATTAACCACACAAATGACTCTAGAAAAGACTCAGAAGGGCAAGCACGAGCCGTGTTTAAACTAGTTATCGCGTGGGATAAGGCAGCCATCTCTTACGCACTTACCCCTTCCGCTGGCAGGCGATGTCGGGCTGGCAGCAACTGGCAGCTCAAAAAACCGCAAGTGCCGTAATATGACGTTTTGGTAGCAACTGCCACTCGCGCGGCGTGTACTTTTTTCTTTATTTTTAATAGTTTGGCTACTTGGACATACAAGTCAGCCTATTTAATATAATCTGTGTTAAACAAGGAAATGAATGAGTTCGGGCTCAAAAGGTCTAGAAACCAGGGCCGTAAAACCATTAATAAAAAAAAAAAAATGAATGAGTTACTTTTATTCTATGCTTTACTTACTTTTTTTTTATTGCCAAGCATTCAAAGTTTGTTGACGTTTTTTTCGCGGCAATAAAAGTTTCTAGTGCGGTTTTTTGCAAATATCTTTGGTTTTTTGTGGCTTTTATGAATGAGATAAGTGTGAAAACGGTAGCTAAGTAAGTGTTCTATAATATAATGGCTTTCTGCAATAGTTTTTGCATATATTTTTGTAAATATGAACCTTTAACTTATTTGTTTATCTTATCATTAATTTGTGTTTATCTTATCTTTAACTTATGTTTATGAAACTATGGGTGTAATATAGTACTATATTAGTTATATATTTCAATAGATTATTTATCGGTGATTCCATTGATACTATACACTTATAAAGCTGCCATACAAAAGTAAACAGTAATTTGAGTTATTCCGACGCTCCTCCTCGGACGGACGGACCTCCTACTTACGCCACTTAGTCGCTGCCGGTCCGCGGCACATCGACGTAGCGCCCGCCACCGGAAGGTGATTCTTCACCGGTATGATTCTATAAAATGGTATTGGTCACTGTAACCAATGTTTACCTTGAAACCTCTGTCAAAGCTATTTGGTCGCATATTCTGATAATAAACCCTCCGCATCCGTAAACGATGCAAATCTGTTACACATTACTCTGGAGGATTTGTCTTCCTAAACATACACTGATACATATCTAGAGGTATGTGTAGATAGCTGACTCCAGGTAAATTCATGAATTACCAAATTTATGCAGGTGTATGATTTTAGTAGGCTTACGCCCGATTTCTCAATTGAGTGTTCAAGCTAAAAACGACTTAAGTATCGTTTTGTCCATCACCGACCATTTTTTATTTTACAATCCCTTCCCCACTCAACTTCCAAAAGTGGGTGAGGTATTTCTAATTCTGAGGCTCTGGCTATCCATTTAAGAGGGATGATGATGAAGGGAAGCATTGCCCTTTTTGGGATTATTAGTCGTGGTAATGCATCGCGACCAATACTTCACGACTAATAATTCCAAATACATAAGTAAGTATTTACTACTTCTACAGCTATGTACGGTCGTCGCGCGTCCTGTTCCCTAGAGACCGTGTCCGCTGATAGACAGACCGACACTACCCGCTGACGCCGGTGCCGCCGCGGTCCGTGTACAACCCCTACAAACAGACCCTCATGTTTTTTGGATCGTAACATTTTTATGAGTATATAACTACTTATATACTGTTCCTAAAGCTATGTATGGTCGTCGCGCGTCCTGTTCCCTTGAGCGCTATGATCCGCTGATAAAGACAGACCGACACTACCCGCTGACGCTGTTGCCGCCGCGGTCCGTGTACAACCCCTACAAACAGACTCTTATGTTTCTTGGATCTTTAGTTTTTAAATACGAGTATATAAATACTTATATACTGTTTCTATAGCTATGTACGGTCGTCGCGCGTCCTGTTCCCTTGAGCGCTATGATCCGCTGATAAAGACAGACCGACACTACCCGCTGACGCCGGTGCCGCCGCGGTCCGTGTACAACCCCTATAAACAGACCCTCATGTTTCTTGGATCGTAAGTTTTTTTATATATGAGTATTTAAAAACGTGCATATGCTTAGGATATACTATGTTTTTGAAGAATCTCTAGAAAATAATGAGTATTGGCAAAATATTTCAATTCTAACCATATACATCGTAACAATTTAAGCGATAATAACGAAACTGTTATTTTCGGCTTAATATCTGTTGTCCTCTTTTAAGTCAATATGTATATTTTTAACTAGGCATTGGAGGCAAGGGAGGACATCCCTAGGTTCACGTATAAGTCTCTACGCATACCATGATTATCTCTGTTTAGCAGAAATGTTACATTGAAAAACTGTACCTCTGCTAACAAACCCTTACCCCACAAACAAGTTCCAGTCCTGAAGCAGTTTTAGATATACTTTTATATTTTAGAACCTTACATTGAGCTACTTAAATCGTGTAATTTTTTTAGAGTGGAAGGCGACCCAATATCATACCAGCTGCCTCCGCTGCGGCGCGAAGTAACAGATCACATGTTTGCGGAACCGAGACAACTGGAGGTCTCACAGTTCGACATACTCACTAAGCTACATCAACATGATAATCTATCTGAATGACCTAGTTCCATATTTTCATAGCATTAAATTAAGAAAGCCTATATTGATCAACTATTTGTACAATATAACTCTGAAGAACCCGTCTCGCTTGTTTTTTGTACATCAAAATTTATAATTATAATTCGGTATGCAAAGTTTTTCAAAAGTTCTGCTTATTACGAAACCATTTCGAGATATTATGTTATCAACAATATTTTCTTGGAATTAAATCAAATAAAGCTAAGATGACCTTCAATGTTATTTCAAAGAGATTCGTTTTTGCAGTTTATTAATAAAATATCGGAAATCATAGTTTATCATAAATTTGTTTAGTATAATATCATAATAATTTCATTTGAGATCACTAATTCCTGAAATGTTTAGTAATCAGCAATATTTTCATTAAACATTTCAAGGTTAAAGGGTTAAAAAATACGACATTGAGACAATACCATTGACAGCTTTGTGAAATCTTTCCTGTTTCATTATAATAGTTAAAAGGTCCCCATTTAAGAACTTATAAGATATTTTAGTTCCTTTTATCGTCCTTCTCCCATGCACACTTTTATATTATTGAATTTTAGTTACTTTTAGCTCAGGTATAAACTAGCATTGAAATAAAACTCAATAAATGTAATCAAAAGATTTATTATAGCTGCTAAGACTTAACAGGCTCTGCAGGTATGTATGGTGGCACTTTAATCTGTGCCACTGGAGGCAACTGTGCCACTATGTTCTGTGGAAGCATCTCTATCAACAGCGCCTCGTCACCACTCAGCCAGTGGATGTCGCTTAGGTACTGAAAATATGATGTCGTATATTTACACTATGAAAAACTTTTTCTACATTCAAAGGTCTATATCGAGATTTTTTTTTTATTAATTAGCGTAATAAAGCATATATTAGTTTCCACGTTCAAACAAATACTTTCTGTAGATGTAAGTCAAAATGGTAGTAACAAGACAGCTGAATTTTTGTTATATATTTTAGCTGAAATAATCTCTATGCTGAAAGTAACATAACCCTTGTATCATAACATAATCATTCTTAATGCAAGACCTTTGTCAATTTCTTTGCAAACCTACTTTAGTTACGCCAGTTACGTAATAAGGCCTCCTGAATATTTTTATGATTCAAATGAATCATACACGGCTATTGATATGACTTTTAATTATTTTAATTTTCTTCTCACCTTAATGGGTATAACCCGAAGTCCCAAGTTGCAATCACCGTTCACCTTCGACTTTTTCTTCTTAGCGGGCTCTGGATTTGATATCTGAAGATTAAATTCAATATTAAAGTTACTCTTATTACTCTCAATACATTCAATAAGATTTTATTTAAACTTCAGAAGTTTTAAATATTTACAAAATTCATAACATAACATAAACGTTCACGCCGTTTATCCCCGAAGGGGTTGGCAGAGGTACCAATACTCCTGAACTCACATGGCAAGCGCCATCTAGTTTCCAGAGAAGGTACCCACGTTTTGCTTAGACAGTGTACTCACGTGATAGGGGGCAGGCCTATCGCCGTTTTGTACGAATACACTGTCACATGACTAAGTACAACTCAGCCATGTGGGTTTCCTCACGATGTTTTCCCTCACCGTTAGCAACCATGATAAATTAACCACACATATGACTTTAGAAAAGACAAATTGGTGTAGGCCCGTCCCAGGATTGGAACTCACGCCCTTCTGTTTTTCGGGCGGGTGTTCTACCCACTGGACTATCATGTCGCCCTTACACAATTCTTACAAAATTCATAGTGTAAAAATCAATGGTTCACTAGTTATATGCTGTATTTATCATGTTCTATATACCTACTAACCGGCTCTCTACACTCGTGCGCGAATCACAGCGTGATAACGCAAGTGAAACGCCATTAGTTTCCGTTGGGGAAGACAGAAACTATTGATCACCACTTTGTACAACCCTGCCAAACCTCTTGAGCTTTATTTACATTCATCAATCTTTTCATACACCCCTTTTAATTTTTCAACCTTCGGACGCCTGCCCGATGTGCTCCGCTTTTCACTAACAGAGATTCGCACAACGGACAAGTTACTAACGACCAGGCACTAATCAAATCCTCACTCACGATTCGCACGTTCCGAGTCATTCTTTTCTGGGATTACTATCTACGACTCGATTACTCTTTCCTATGATTTATACATATATACATACATACTTATACACACGGCTATAAATCCCTTAACGGGGTAGCCAGAGCTTTGGAATGAGAAATTCCTTAGCCACTTTTGGAAGTTGATTGGGGAAAAGATCGTAATAATAAATGATTTTGGTGACGGATCTCCAACCGCATCGCCCAAAAAAACACTTAAAAAGCCCCTATACCCTTAGTCGCCTCTTACGATCACCCACGGGTAGAAATGGGGTAGTGTTATTCTAAGCCGACACTACACGGCTAACGGCTATGATTTATAGACGCGATTATATGCTCGGTATTCTTTACCTTATCATCCAACATCCAAACGGCAGTTTCATCATAGAGTCGTAGTAGGCCGCCCCCTCTCCGCGCCCCCCGCGCCGCCCCCCGCCGCGCCCACCACTGCGGGGGCGTCGCGCGGGATACAGCGTCCGATACTTTCTTTGATAATAGCTCGTATTCTATTATCTGGGGATGAATGGAGTAGATAATTAGTGTTATATTATAACTAGGTATGGTATTTCAGTATGTTTCAGGCGTAAAACTTTTGTAACAATCCTAATAACACAAAATTACTAGGGTACTAAATAATAATGTATAATAAACTCAGAAATATATGCACTGATTCTATAAGGCGAAGAGGTAAAGTTTTTTTAAAAGTCAGTAAGTAAGTAAAGTCTTTTCCCAAAAGGGTGAAATGAGTAGAGTATCCAAATTTAATTCAGAAATATAATGAACAGTTTCATTTATTCATTGTAAAAGGCTACAATTGATACTACCTATATGTTAAGCAAATAATAGTTAGAGTATATGAATGAACTTAAAAGTTGTTTGTAAAACAACGCTATATAATACCGCAAATTTACGTTATTTATTTCAAATATTTGAATTAAAATACGTTACTACGTATTTACCTACAAAATTTAGTCAACAGGGTGAATATAACAGTTGTAAGTATTGCTACTTACTTTTTGATCAACATAAACCAGAACAATAGTTTCATTCTCCTCGTCAATATTGAGTGCTGACGGCACACAGTGGTA
Organism: Bedellia somnulentella; assembly: GCA_963576735.1. Lineage (NCBI taxonomy): Eukaryota > Metazoa > Arthropoda > Insecta > Lepidoptera > Bedelliidae > Bedellia > Bedellia somnulentella. The sequence goes on from OY755183.1 coordinate 10,437,021, forward strand.
AGTGGGTAGGGTCACGTAATGCTCATATTTGTTCTTAGTTTTGATCCAAACGGCGACAGCACCCATTGTGTCCGCCGCGACGAGGTATGTGGTACCACTGTGCACCATTTCACGAACTTGTAAGTGTAGTAGAGTGGACGTTTTTAAATCTGTAAAGTCGTCAATAGAATATTTTTTATGCAATGCTACTTTCGGCTGTTAGTTATTAAGTTAATCAAATTGGTCGAAGAAAATATACAACTGGTCGTTGAGGTGTTTTCTCACAATATTTTCGATACCGTTGACAAGCCTAAAAAAGGAACGCTGTATATCCCCGAAGGGATGTAGGTGTGAATACTTCTAAACATCTGAACTATTGGAAAGCAACTGAGCATATCATACATGTTTAGTAATTTTAAATCACTTTTTTGTCATTCATTCAATCCTATCAATCATTTCATTCAGTTGTTATTCCAATCACAACAGTAAAAAGAGATGTTCCAAATAACATAACCACTATTCCAAAACAAAAAAGTAAGGTAAACCAATCTAAATAAAATAAATCCAAAACCACTTACATTTCCCAACATTGATAGTCTGCACGAGAGAAGCCCCAGCAAGTTCATCAACATGGAAGGTAGCTATAACACCGACTCTTGCACTCTGCAGAACCACAGATGTGGAATCAGGAGAGAATGCGACTTGGTCACACCCGCCCTCGGTCGCCTCACTCCAACCACTCACTGACATCTTGGATAATGATATTGTGCCTGATTCGTCGTCCTATAAGGTTAATAAAGTACTTATTTGTATTATGGATGCCTATAATCATGAAGAATAACTAATATTTCTAAGCAACGCGTCGAAATTGGATGAAGAAAAGATGGTACAGTTTTATAGGATGCGAGGTGATTGATGGGTCACTTACTAAGCTCAAAACCTTAAGTTGCCTCATACGATACTCGCGGGAAAATGGTTTGGAGTTATTCTAAGCCGCAGTACACAGTATCAATATAAGTAATATAATAGAAAAAATCAATCTTAAATACAATAATTATTATTATAATGTAGCACTTACCATTTCCAACTTCATCATCCTTATATGTGAATCGGTTGAGTACAATATAAACTGGCCATTTGGAGAGATTTCACAGCATTTTATTTGCTTATTCTTCTTCGTTTGCAACGAAACTAATTTTGTAGCATTTTCTGTGAGTTGCAAAGATTGTCCTTGTCTTTTATCAATATTTTGTTTATTCAATGTTGCCACAGCCGAATCATTTTCTAGTTTTGTACTTATTTCATTGGTGGATGTCACACCAGTGTGTTTACTTTTCAATACTTCACCATTCTCATTTGTTGCATATGTTCCTAATTTCCATATTTCTAAATAGTTGCTGTACCTGTGAAATTTATATAATAACAATGCTGTGCAGTACTATTCATACATAAAGAACAATTTGCTCATAAGTATTTATGACATATGTTTAGCTTACATATATCTTAATTTTAGTTTATAATGCTGGACACTGCTAGTTTCTAAAAGTTTTTACTAGGTAAAATTAATATTGGCCATACCAGTTGAAATCCGAGCATGTTAGAAACAACTGCATGAACTAAATCCAATCAAATAACAAATCAGATTAATTACCAGTTTGATCTATATTAAATATAACAATTTCATAGTTTTCCTACTGAATTACTTACTGAGCTATGGGAGCCAAGGAAAACAAATTTAAAAAAATGGATTCTTACCTCAATAGTAGCAGTCTCTTTTGCGAACTGATGGAAGATCTAGGAGGCGGCAACATCGGTGGAATTCTCATTACCCATTTCGGTGGGTAGCTGGATAATGTCAAATAACCGTCAACACCTACTGATAATAATAACTCATCATGAAGTGCTAGACCCCTGGAATAGATAAAATATTACTGCAAATGTGTTTAAACAAAGCATTTTCCAGTGACACAAGAGGGCTATATTCAAATGAAGGCTAAGTAAAAGCTTCAGAATTATAGATGAATTCAACTATGCTTATAAAACAGATGGCTTCTTATTTAAGTGATGTGTGGTAAATTTAGCAATGTTTGTGGATGTGAGGGAAATCATTGTGAGGAAACCTACATGGCTGAGATTAGTTATGTGACATTGTATAAAACAGTGATAGGTTTACGCCCTATCACATAGATGCACTCTCCAAACAAATCTGGGTACTTGTAGCAGTTGGTGTCAAAGTTTACACAAGATTATCAAAAGTGTTAGTAAACCTGTGCTATCTCTTTGGTGATTTACGGCGTGAATATTGTGATGAGTTGAGATTTAATTAAAACAAGTGTTACCTGACATCATGTTCATGAATATGCCTTTGTACATTTTTCACCCATGTAGTGTGACCATTATTTGTCTTTTTATCTTCCAATTTAACAAAGTTTACTATAACAGGATCAACTCCACTACAATACAAACTATTTTCCTCCTCATTGGCAACAATTGATAATATATCTGATTTATGAGTAGCATGGGATACAATCTGAAATTATTACATAAGTGGTAGTACAAAGAATTTTAGCATATTATACTTGTATACAACAGACTCATGCAAAAAGCAACAATTCAAAGCAAAGATGAGTTTGCCCAGCCTCTTGTATCTTGTGTGATTGTTAACATTGGAGTTACAAACTACAACCATATTCTGGACAATATTTTTAAATTCTTTGATTTTAGGTTATTAATACTTTGCATGATGCAATTATGCCAAAGAGGAATATAACACTTTAGGGAAATATTAAATTCTATTCCTTCAATACAAAATTCACATAACATCAATCAATAGAGGTCTACTTCTATGCATAGGGCACCCCAAAATATTTCCTAAACACGCAGTTCTACGCACCTTATGAGAGGCACCTCATACACTGTCTGGTTTATAGACTCAACTCCAAAACCTTAAAATTTTTAGTAAGTCCCTATATTATTTAATTCATTCAAATTTAGCATTGCATATAAAATTTCTCCTTGAACATTGCAATAGATAAAGCCATCCAAGATGAAAAGGCATGTTGCATAGTGTGAATTATGATTACCTGGTCTCCAGTAGAAATATCCCAGAAAGTGAGTCGCCCATGACTCTCACCAGCCACCACAGTATTATCGGACAGGACAGCTAAACACCATATTAGAGTTTCTTGTCCTCTCCGCCTTGCTGACATACGACTCAACGCTTGTCCAGTTTCCACATTCCATACTCTTATTGTGTCTATTGAACCTGAAAGATTATAATAAAATATCATAATTTAAAACAAAAACTTTAGTAGCAATTTATGATAACTTTTTTGACTTATACAATAGAAAACTCTGTATTGCACATCAAAAATGGAGAAACATTTCCAAATACACAGATTTAAATAACAAAAGTACAAATAAATAAAGAATAAATAAAGGAAAGGAAAATTTCGACTCAGGCCGTAATCGAACCCGCAACCTCGGGTAAACGCCCCGTCGTCGAGTCGCTCTGCCAATTGAGCTACCGTGTCAATGGCTGCCAGCGCGAAATTCTTCTATCCTTCATTTCTTTTACTCGTTTAAGTAGTGTTTGCGTTTCCTACCTCCGAATTTTTAATAATTTGGAAGGCCACTTGTCTATCTTTTCAGATAGAATGCAAATATAGTATTATAGTTTTTCATTTAGGTAGTGCTTTTTTACCATATCCTTGAAAATTGATTGGGATTTAGCCTGAGGAATCTCTACCCGAAGTGCATTCCACAATTAAATAGCCTGCACAGTGAAGGAGGAGACATGGAAATTGGTTGAATGAGAGAGAATACTTAATAGAAGATTATGTTCACAACATAGATTAAGATGATATGAAGAGGAGAGAAATTGAAAATGTTTCTTTAGATAGAAAGGGGTGGCAGGATTGAACAAAATAGAGTAAAGGAGAGACAGTGTATGTGTATTCCTGCTGAGACAAATAGGAAACAATTTTAGTGGAGTGTGATATATGCGAAATTCATCATTTATGAAAATTTCAGCTTTCCAGCTATCACCGTTTATGAGATAAAGCCTGAAGACAGACAGCACCTTAGGCATGGTGTCCCATGTTACCATTTGGTACCGAACCCTTAAAACCAGGTGAAATAACATCACATATACCTCTACCTCTGTGTTGGATTCAAATCCCTAGCAATCATTCAATAGTGCCTAAGGAAATACAAAAATAGTAGCACAATTTTCTTTTGAAGTTTTGTTTAAATTAATTAATTTTACATACCTGTAACAATAATGCTCCCAATTTTGTCAAATTTACAACACAATATCCGTCCTTCTTGTTTATCAAATAACTTTTTATACATAATTTCATCGTTTTCCACTGAATACAAGTTAACATAACCTTGTTCAGTACCAACAGCTACAAGAGTGTTGGCTAAATCGACATCCATACACCAAGCTGCATAGCCAGTGAGAAGTACTGTGGTTTTTAAGCACAGTTTATTTAGATCCCACTCAAGCAATGCTCCCCCTAACCCTGTTGAGAGCAGTCTATCTCCAACCCATGCGAGAGCCTCTATAGACCCATTTTCTAATCCTGGGATAAATTTAATTAGATATGGAGCATAATTAACATCCCATATTTCTATTGACGCATCCTCACTGAAAAAATATAATATACAATTAATACAATCACAAAAAAAAGTGTTTTGAAGTTTTTCATCATAACCACAAACATACCGTGCTAAAGCTACATTTTTTGTCGACTTATTAACTGTAATACAATTAATAGATTTTGGCTTAGAGTTATAGAAACGCACTCTGTGTACTTTACTCGTCATTATTATAATTTTCTTCAGTTAAGTATATTAAACATTTTATCTTTGTAACATTAGCAAGACCCGAACATGCAATTGTTATTGTATTGACGGATGATTGATAGAAGTATTAACACGTGCGTGCACTACTGTAAACTAAAGTTAGGTTGGTACTGTCAGTATAAATTGATCATTTTCAAGAGTTTAGTAGATTAAATCTATTGTGCCTGGTGGACATACATATACTCACGGCTATTTTAATCCTTAGAACGGGTAGCCAGAGCTAAGGAATTAGATATTCCTCAAGCACTTTTGGAAAGTTGTGTGGGGAAAAGATGATAAAATAAAGGCTGTTGGTTATGGGTCTCCAACCGCATCGCCCTAAAATCCCTTAAAAGCACCCAATACCGTTAATCGCCTCTTACGTACACATACCGGAAGAAATGGGGTAGAGCCATTCTAAGCCGACACTACACAACACAAAGTTGGTTGAATAAAATGACAAGTTCGATCACAAAAAAGTGGCCATGGCTTCGTCTCGCTCAACTCAATAAATGTTATTTAGTGTTGATCTGTATCCTGCCTGCCGTATTTGCCTATATAAGTCATTATTTTAGCGATAAGGGATAATGAAAAGAGATGAAAAAAATAATGTCATAAGGACTCAAGGACTTGCATCCAGAGCAGTTTGTTTTGTATCAACATCAACTCAATATTATCAATACTATTCAATAGTTTCAATACCCAATCTCTTGTCATTGTCAGTCAATATTAAATTAATGAGCTATTTACATTTTTAAAATAAATACACTCCACTGGAAATAACAAATATACGCTACAAAAGTGAATATAGTTTACTGAATATAGTGAACAGTAGAATATCAATTGCCTATGTGATTGCACAATTATTTACTGTATAACTATCTTGATGAACTAAAAATCTACTCTAGGTTATGGCAATATATATTCGCAGGTATTTTTCTTCTGTAATTAATTTTATATAGTGGTGGACGTGTTTATAAATATATTTTTTACATTGGTTTAAATGTTATAAATTTTCTCATGATGCATATAATTGTTTGTGTTTTATGATACATATTACAATTATAATTTAAGAATATTCTTTGGTCTATTAGTCCATTATTTTGTTCTGTTATAAATGTCATTCTCAGAGCCAAGCCATTGATATCTGGGTGAATATTTTATAACTGGGCAAATTCAGATCAGTTTTATAAAAAAAATATTTATTTGTTTATTACAATTAATGACTATGTTTAGATTGGTCATATATTTACGGATATAAATATGTTTGAGACCCGCAAGTTTGATGGAAAATTTGCCTTTTATAAGCAAATTTATAAAATCAGTATACAGGAAAATGACACGTCCCACAGGAATATGATGAATGAATGAATAATCATGTAATTCATTCATGTTTTTCCTGTCTTTCATATCTATATAACTTTGTTAAGGCTTATTCTTGACTTATTACAAGTAAGCAATACTCTCAATTCAGTTCCCGTTTGAATAATATATAAAAAAACATGGTCTCCTCAAGAAATTATTTCTTTTTTTTTATTTTCTGAGTAAGACTTTATTATATTCCACGGAGTGGCATTTAGTCACTTGTTTTATGTTTCTGAATGCCTTTTGTAATTTCTTTAGCTGTTATTTACATACATATACCCAGATGAGAATAAAAGAGCATGTTTAAAAAGATTAATGGATGTGAATAAAGATAGGGAGGTTTGCCAGGATAGTTCAAAGTGAAGTTATCTGCCTATCCCAATGGAAAATAATGGCGTGAGTATATGTATGTACATCCTTAGTATCTCTGTTACTAGTCTGTTCAGTGCCATTAGTTCCCATTGAGGTGGCAGACACCTATCTCCACTTTCTAAGATCCTAGCCAACCTTACAAGATTTGTCTATATCATCTGTGTTTTAATACATGCCCTTTAATTCTACACACTTTGTTAATCTGCAATTTTAAGCCAATTCTCTATTGAATCATTTTATTTTATCCTGTCTTAACATTACCATCTACAATGGCTATAATCTACATATTTATCATAATATTTAAAATTAACCATCCTGTACCTGTATCCAAGCGCTTTCCCTTGTGGGTTCCTTTTATCGGATTATTTATTTAACTTCACTTCCTCCTTCAGAAAATCAACGGGAAAGGTTTTCTTAACCCTTCACAGTTTGAAAAAGAACCATTTTCCCTTTCAAATGTGGCTTTGGGAATGGGATAGAAATCACCTTCTCATTTGAGGGGCAAAAGTTATAAAACCTTCATTTTTTTTAAGCTTTCTTTCTCGCTGGGTTACTCTTATAAATGGAAAAGTTTCCCAGTACGTTAGGTTTCCTTTTTAATGGTAAAATTTAGCTGCTTCTGTAGTTGCTGCCGTTGTCTGAATATTGTTATTCACACCGCACCTTTTACGAAACACGCAATTTGTTACGCGATCAGATAATCTTTTATTATTATATAATGAGCTGCTTGTGTTTCACTACTGGGCCAAAAACCTTTTTTTTCTGATAGATCTCATCTCTATTGCTTTCACTCTGCTTTCAAGCTTCTTATGCCACACCAAACATTCGCTGCCATAAATAAGCGTATGAATAAAAAAATGCACCATGCACTGCTATTCAGTACCCCATTTACCACATTACCCTTTTTCACTCTTCTTATTGCATGATAGTCTTAAATTTTTGGAGTGATAGTGATATTATTTTTTGTACAGGAGTCTCTGGTAAATGCTTGTGATATCTGATAAATTGTTACTCATTCTTATTGTTCATGCTGTACATCCTCAAAATGGTGGTAGTAGAGTTTAGAACTTGTGATAATTTTTAAATGTGTTTCTTTTTTTAATCTCTTACACTGCGATATTTTAGCTGTATCTGCCAACCCACATTAGGAAAAAATATCGTGAATGTAGGTATTAGTTTTTCGTGAGTCTTCTTCTTCTTTGGTGTTATATAAGAAAAACTTAACATTCTTAATGTTAATAAGCAATTTTATTTAAATTTGTTATAGGCAATATAATGTCCCTGAAAGAAAGGTAACACAGTATAGAACCTTGAATTCATCCTTAGTTTAAAACAAATGTGTTTACCAGCTAGCATCACTGTCTGCATAGCTAAATTAAATCATTCACTAGTATTCACTTGCAATTTTGGGTTAATCTTTGTTTCAATACTTAAAACCCATAAAATGTACTGTTAATTGTTCTAAAACACTAATACATTATATCCATATCCCTGGATAAAAGGATGATATTCAAAAAGTAGCACTATGCAGTTTTTTTGTTCATTAGAACCATAACTAGTCATAATCCTGGCTGGATGTAATTTTCCTAATTTGAATATGACAGGAAAATGATTATTTAACATAAAAGTTTAGTTTACTCATAAAATCATGCAAAAAATAAGGAAAATGTATCAAGGGATAGGGTAGTTTAAGTAAAAACACCACAAAATGTGAATAATCATGTAATAACTTATTCTTTGATCAAAATAATTGATGACAGGCTAATGACTAAAATGCCGGTCACGGCAGGAAAACAAATGGTTCAGATAGATTATTTCGATCAGGGAAACGAAAACGCGAAACTTGTTGGCGTGGCGGAGGTCAGTAAAGTAGCACCTATACCATGCACTATGGCATGCTCACCGTCATTTTGCTTATAAAGAGTCAAGTTCAAACAAACTTTACACAGGATAATGACGCGCATGAGTGTCGCCAGAACTTTTGTTTTAAAAAAACTGGAAAATGTTTTCGCACTATATAACAAAATACTCATGAATTAAGATGACATATTTTGTCACCAGAATGTTTAAACGCAAATATTATTCATATTAATTATTTTGTTGGCGTAAAGATGAGAACCATGTAATGTCCCCTGACAGGAAAATGACTATTTACCCTTATTTTTGAAGTTTTTACTTAATTAGAATCCTGTGAAAAGCTCCAAAGTTTGGTGCGCAAGTAGAATATTAAACTGATTTCCGGTTTTTAATGTTATTACAAACATTACTTAGAAATAAATAAGAAAAATCCCCTGGGCCCCGTTTTGGCCGGTTATAAAATATTCACCCATCTGCTAATAGTGTGGCACAAATGGACGCTTTCAGCATTTGCTGAAAAGCCAGTGTAAATCATTGAATATAAATCATATAATTTCAACCAAAATACAAACATATACTCACTCCATTAGTTGCTGTTGGCTTAACCTTTCATCTGTGTTGTCACAGATCCGTGACAAAATCTCTTATTGAATTTAAACTTCATTTTTAAAAGAATAAGGCATATTTTCTATTGGAATTATATTGTAGTAAGTCAAATGACCTTAGACAAAAAAGAAAAACAAAGCATCCAATCATTCATTTGAATAGAACCGTTACAAAATTAATTTTGAATTCACTGTGCTTAGCGTCAGTGTTGGGTTACATTTTTTTATGCAACTTTCGCATACATTTGGTGATCCTTTTTTTATGTAAAGTTTTTTGCGCTGTAAGATAGTGAAACTATCGCTCTGCATGATACAACTTTATAAAATGCCAAAAATTACAAAAATAAATAAATAAATATCATTTTACCCAACCCAGTGAGAACAAAGGCATACTGGATTTTACTTCATGATATGTAATTAACTTATATCTTTGAAACTAGTATGCGCTCCCACAGACGAAAAGTTAAGCAGATACTATTGATCACCACTTTGTACAATCCTGGCACATCTCTTGAGCTCCATTGACATTCATTAATATTTGCTTTCATGTCCTATTGTACAGAATATGGAGGCCTGCCTTTTTGATGTAAATGTGTCCTCAATGGTCATCCTCTAATGACATTACCATCCACATTGGCTTTATATATATCTTTCATCCATCCTCTCTTTATTCAACCGAAATTTAATAAATTTATTTTACTTATTTGATAACACATAAAACATAGGTAGGACTTCATAGGTTCTGCACAGTGTTACTGCCCAGGGTTGGGTTGGTCTTAGATATGCTACTAGAATTGAATCAGTGGTGGAGTGAATTGCCAATTTTAGGTGATGTATAAGATAACTATGGCATTAAGAACCCTTTCAGTATGAATTGGGTGACATTATTGGCAACCTTGGAGAACCCACTACCTTTATTGGGGATGCAAGCTACATTCAAGTGAGAGATGCATTGGTGCTGTTTTATTATGTCAGGTTGGGAGAATGGGTAGCAGAGATTCTAATACTTCTGATTATCACATGTTGCCAGGTGTTCAGAGTACCCACTTTTTGATAGGACATAATTATGTATTAAATTCACTGTCACATGACCAACTTTAATTCCACCATGTGGTATTAGTATGTAACCCACATGGGTTTCATCATTATTATGAAAAGGTAACCATTATTATTTAACAATTTTAATTAGCTCTGATTACTCACTGGAAATACAAACATACATACATATACTAACACCGTTAATTCCTACTGGGGTAGGCAGAGACTATTGATCGCCACTTCATATGATCCTGGCAAACCTCTCTTGCTTCGTCTACATCCATCAATATCTTCATACATGCTCTTTTATTCCTTATACTTTGGACGCCTGCCTTTTTGAGCACACTCAATTTGGTCCAAGTGTGTCTTTCGTGGCCATCCTCTACTAACATTACCTTCTAATTAACTGGAAATATGTTTACTAAAAATAATTTTAAAATTAGATTTCAATATTGATATCACTCATATTTCTACAGATATTGCTTTTATCAGTAGTTCCTTAATTGTGGATTGGAAGGAAACCAAGTTTTTGAAGAATTGATCTTTTAATATAAGGTAAGTAAACTTCTTTTTTCTGTTCTGTGTTATTTATTTTAAAAGACTTATTTGAATGTTACAGAATTAAAATATTAATTTGACTTTTGAATAGCTATGTGACCATTTTTATTTCAGATTCTAAAATGGGACCACCTAAAAAGTTTAAAAAATATGATTCTAAAAGTGGCGATAAATCAAGTGAGTATATTGTCCATTTTCTTATTTTATGTGTCATACTATTAATTAATATTTATTCCATAACACATTTCCCTGTCACTATATCAAAGTTACCAATATTAGTTGTTTATTACATTACATTTAAAAAAATAAAAAATGTTTATTTGATAAGGCATATTTACAGTACAGATTTGAACAGGGGTTCCCAAACTAGGCAAGCCTGTATTTTGGGAAACCATTGCCAAGCCCAACCAAAATATTTATATTTATGTTCCCAAGTTAAGTGGAGAAAAGAATGTTAAATAAAATTGTTGGTGATAGGTCTCCATCCACATCACCCAACAATCACTTAAAAAGCCCCAAAACCTTTGGTCGAAATTTCTTCCAATGAGTGTAGTATTAGGTTATGACTTTACATACACACATACATTTACTCACGCCGTTAATTCCCATTGGGGTAGGCAGAGACTATCGATTGCCACTTTGTACGATCCTGGAAAACCTCTAGCTTCTTTAACATCCATTAACCTTTTCATACATGCTCTTTTAGGGATGAGTTTAATATTTATTAATAACTAGCTTTTTGCCCCGCGACTTCGTCCGCGTGGACTTAATTTTTTGCATCCAGTTTACATACTCGTAATACCCAAATTTTTATACGATAAAAAAATAGTACCTCATCCCTCGGGAGTTCCTTATTTTTGGGGATCCATTATCGCACCATTAAGCTTCTAAATCTTGATTTTTATATTAGTTTACAATATATTACGTTGTTTTAAACGATACACAGCGCCATCTCCAATGCATCCAGCAAGCAAACAATATTTTTGATTTCCCGTGGGAACATATTTTTTTCCGGGATAAAAAGTACCCTATTATTTAATTTAGACTTCTAACTACACATCTGAAAAATTTCAAAGCAATCGGTTCAGTATTTACGGCGTGAAAGCGGAACAAACAAACAAACAAACTCACTTTCCCATTTATAATATTAGTATGGATTTATACTATGTGCATTAAACAAAAGTCCAAATCCATCCATAACAACTTAGTCTGTGGAGCACACATTGGCTTAGTTTCAGAAAATATATGTATATAGATAATAAAGTCTTATAGTATTTTTAATATATCAAATATTGCAGGCAAAAAGAAAAAAGTCGAGGAGGAAACTATAGACCTAGTGGACGATGACAACTCTGAGAATATGGGAATACCAGGCGCGGCCCTGCAAGATGCTGAAAAGAATGACAATCAGGTCGCAGAAGACGAATTTGGAGCTAAGGATTACAGGTAATGCTATGAGCTATTAAAACTGATTTCATTCTAAGAGAATGTTTATTATCATACTGTATTCTCTAGCTCTGTCATTGATATAATTGTTTTGTAATTAGTGCATATTACATGTCATGGTAGAGAGAAAATGGGAGTAAGTGAACGAGTGGTGTAAAAGGCTCAGTAAGTCTAAGTTAACTTCAAACTGCACATTCACTTGCTATTGCTACAGTTCTCGTGTAGTATTAAATTATGAGATGAATATTTCATGATACATGTAGGATTTCAAATAATTTAACATTCGAATTTTAAGTATAATAATTTATTTTAAAATAATTACTTCCATAACTTGAGTAGTCATGAATAGTCATGATGCAACGTCAGAATTCAATAGAAGGCACTAAAAATTATAATAATGTAAATGGTTTTACAAATATTTGCTTATATTATATTGCAGAAACCAGATGGCGCTAAAGCCAGACAATGCGAGTCGTCCGTTGTGGGTGGCTCCTAATGGACACATTTTCCTTGAAGCATTCTCGCCGGTTTACAAACACGCACACGATTTTCTCATTGCTATAGCTGAGCCTGTTTGCCGGTATGATGATCCTTTATAGTAACCATTATGCTATATATATAATTAAAATTTAATTTTAATTGAATTGCTACCAAAGCTTATTCTTTTCTGTATTATAAACAGAAATAGAAGAACTAATATTGTGACTATTTCTAAGTACCTGTGGGAACAGCAAAAATATAATGGCCAGTACACCCTGCTGTGTACCAACTTATAATTTGTATTTAAGCTTAGCTAAAAAAACATTTACATACCGCGATGTGGGAATATGAGTGAGAGGCTGCTATGTGCGAGTGAGCCCGCTGTATTGTGCTCTAACATTACTCCCACATAACTTAAAAATCAAACTCATTGTCACCTAGTGTTCAGAGTACCCACGTTTTGCTTGGACAGTGTACTCACGTGATAGGGGGCAGGCCTATCACCGTTATGTACGAATACACTGTCACATGCCAAAATACCACAGCCATGGTGGCACTGGTTTCCTAATGATTGTTTCCGTCACCATTAACAACCACACATATGACTTCAGAAATGACAAATTGGCATTTCATCTTATTTAATTATATATGGAAATACAAGAAACAAACAAGCCAACTCAGGTGGGCTATTTCTAATAATTATACTATTTTTACAGGCCACAGCATATCCACGAATACAAACTAACAGCATACAGTTTATACGCAGCGGTATCAGTTGGCCTGCAAACCACAGATATTGTAGAGTACCTGCAGAGGCTCAGCAAATGTCAGGTGCCTGCTGGGATCATAGAGTTTATACAGCTTTGTACGCTATCTTATGGAAAAGTTAAATTGGTGTTGAAGCATAACAGGTAATTATTTGTTCATTACATAAAAACAATATTTTTTTGAAGTAGTGAAGGCTTTTTAGAAAAAAGGGCTCATTGCAACCTATTATTTAATAGCAGTTTGAACCTGCTGGTTATTTTAACGGGAATTTAACTGGTAGATAGCAGACGTAATACCCAGTAACTTAGTCATATATATTCTTAACCGAAGCCACTGCATCGTGGCAGTTATAAATAAATAAAATATATCAAAATATTTGCAGATATCTAGTAGAAAGCAAACACGTCGAAGTACTTCAAAAGCTGCTAAAGGATCCCATCATACAACAATGTCGGTTGCGGCGCGATGATGATGAGGAGTTCCTCGCCTCCGCTCTGCCTGGGAAATCTGATGTGGGGAAGCCTAAGCCTGGTATGGTCACTATTTAGTAATGTTGCCGATTTATATATATTTAATATTTCAGATGTTCATTTGGTAAAGTTTCAATTCTTTCTTTCTTGAATCTAAATTGGTTTTATATAAATTTCACCTGTTTATCTTATAACACTACAATGTGCTATACTAAATAAAAGTGAGCAATCCTAATCTATTAAATATTAAAATACATTCTATTATTAACATTCAAATTATTGTTAGGCGATGTGGCTGGAGACGCAGCACCATCCATCCTTTTTTATTACAATATTTTTCCGAATCATCTACTAAAAGTGGCTGAAGGTTATCAATACATGTTTTTGCATAAAGGTAGTATAATTATGAATTGATTTTGTTGTCTAACAGGAGAGGAGAAGCCAGCTGCGGATGGCACAGTGCCAGATGATATAAGTCAGTTCTACCAACAACTGGACAAAGAAGATGATGATGATGAGGCTACAGACCTGACTGCCAACACCGCCGTGGCATTCGAAGTTGACCCTGATAAAATTGAGGTAAGTAATGGCTCGTAACCAAATACGCTTCATTTTCTTTTCCCCACGCAAGTTCTTGGCTAGCCCGTTTTGAATTTTATAGCTGTGAGTGTACTTATACAAGGTAAATGAAAATATTTCTATTATTTTCCGATCAATGTCTACTTTTTACATGCCTACTATTTTTCACGATTGACACTAGCAATGCGCTCTAGCTATGTAGGAAGTCTTTTGATATACTTACACATTTAACCATTGTAAAAATACTTACACACGTTTGCTCTTCATAAAATACAAGTTATTGGTAGAAACGAGGAATGCACAAGAATTATTACGAGGGCTGCTATTTATGTATCCGGAACTGGCCACTTACAGAACAATAATTTAAAAAGTAATTACATCATTTAAAAATAGAACTCTTTAGCTTTAGAATACATTTATTTTTATGTGACTGTCAATTGTTTTCACATCGTAGCGTCATTTTGAAAATTGCGTGTCTTCACCACCATGGATTTAACTCGTGAACATTTTCGTGCCATGATTTTTTACGATTTTCGGCGTGGTCTAACTCAAAAACAGTGCATCGATCAGCTTACTTCAACTTTTGGGGATGAAGCACCCTCAAAGACCACTGTGTATCACTGGTTTAGCGAGTTTAATCGTGGACGATCTAAGCTTACTGATGAAATTAAAGAAGGTCGCCCTAAAACGGTCGTTGTACCTCAAAACATCGATGCTGTCCGGGAACTAATAACTCAAGATCGTCATGTTACATATCGTGAGATAGAGGCATCTCTGGGCATTAGTATGACGAGCATACATAAGATACTTCATGAACATTTAGCTGTAAAAAAAATTTGCTCCCGTTGGATTCCGCACAACTTGAGTATTGATCAAAAACAGGCTCGTGTCGATTGGTGCAAAGAAATGTTAAAAAAATACAACCGTGGTGCGTCAAAAGCTGTTTATAATATCTACACAGGTGACGAATCTTGGATCTACGCTTACGACCCCGAAACTAAGCAGCAGTCCACGGTGTGGGTGTTCCAAGATGAGCCGAACCCAACAAAAGTTATTCGTGCAAAAAGCACATTGAAGCAAATGGTCGCTTGTTTTTTTGGTATAAATGGCCATGTAGCTACAGTGCCTTTAGAGAATCGTAAAACTGTTAATTCGGAGTGGTATACGACCATTTGTTTGCCGGAAGTCTTTGAACAAATAAGAAAGACTAACCGACAACGTAGAATCATTCTGCATCACGACAATGCTAGCTGTCACAGGTCGGCCGTCACAACTCAGTTTTTAGAAGCTCAAAAGATCGAATTGACAGGTCATCCGCCGTACAGCCCTGATTTGGCACCCAATGATTTTTATTTATTTCCAAATGTGAAGAAAAAATTACGTGGTCAACGTTTTTCGAGCCGCGAAGAGGCAGTCGATGCGTTCAAAATGCACGTTTTGGAGATACCTCAGTCTGAGTGGAAAAAGTGCTATGAAAATTGGTTTCAACGCATGCAAAAGTGTATAGATCTGAGCGGCGAATATTTTGAGAAGCAATAAAACCATATTAATTGATATATGTTTGTTTCTTTTTTTTATTCCGGATACATAAATAGCAGCCCTCGTACGTACGAATCACCAACTATTAAGTTCTTACTAGGTTGAGTCGGATTAGAAAAATAATTAGCTTATTGATTAACTTCTTCTGGCACCTCTTTGGTTCTTTTACATATTAATATATCACCAGATTTTCACAAATCATCACAATTTTTCAGGTGATCCAAAAGCGCTGCATAGAGTTAGAACATCCCCTACTAGCGGAATACGATTTCCGCAACGACACCATAAACCCGGACATTAACATCGATCTCAAACCCACCGCGGTACTAAGACCGTACCAGGAGAAGAGCTTGAGGAAAATGTTTGGAAACGGACGAGCGAGGTATGTATAAGTGATGAAAATACGAATATGAAACCAACCGCCTAAAGTTGTCCGCGAGGCTGGTTGGAATTAACCCATGGGATTATTTCTGTCAAGGCCACTCTCACACTCCACATATTGGTTTTCTCGTGAGCCAGATCGAGATTCATCCGACGTTTTCCGGTTTTGGCTTTCACGGCACGACCCCTCGTCATGTGGGTTAGTGACATCCATTTGAAGTACCATCGACTGCGACCAACCCCATACCACGATCTTTAATCAATAGGTACTATATCATATTATCAGTATCAGGACGTCAGGCTTTTTCGCTAGACGGGAGTCCGTGATAACAGATCGGTCCAATAGGTTTTGGCGCCGTCGTTCTCTAGGATCAGCGTCGGAAGGCATCTTCTGTTGCCAGAGTTCGTACATCAGAGCGAGCTATTGATGTAAGATTTTCGCTGCTTGCTGGTGTCTGTGCTCAGTGTTAGCCGAACAACCTGAAATAACATGTCTAAATGACTCTTCGGGACGGCCACATCTTTTAGAATGCTGTGGTATTGTTTTGTATTGCTATAGATCTTGTATAGCACATACAAAACCATCGATTTCCCAAAAGAGGTCCCCGAAACACAGCCAATACAGGGAGGTTTTGCAGTTCACGATAGGCTCGTGAAGAACCTTATAAAACCTATCGTGCAGAATGCTATTATCCTTCATATTAAGTTTCTGAGGTTGCATACCTCGCAGTCGTGCGTGGTTTTGGCACTCACGAGGCCTCAGCCACCAAACTCCCACGGGATACACAATCTCAAAATTGATGTTCTCATCATCGAGCAGTCTCTCCATCGCGTCTGATTTGGTCTGAGTACACCTGAACACACCCAATGTGGACCAACAAAACAGGCAACGCTTACATTTAGTTCGGGCGTGATAGTGCTGCCGTGCGGCGCGGGCAAGTCGCTGGTGGGCGTGACGGCGGTGTGCACGGTGCGCAATGCTATGCTAGTATAGTTACATACGTTGTACAGGTCGGGCGTGATAGTGCTGCCGTGCGGCGCGGGCAAGTCGCTGGTGGGCGTGACGGCGGTGTGCACGGTGCGCAATGCTATGCTAGTATAGTTACATACGTTGTACAGGTCGGGCGTGATAGTGCTGCCGTGCGGCGCGGGCAAGTCGCTGGTGGGCGTGACGGCGGTGTGCACGGTGCGCAATGCTATGCTAGTATAGTTACATACGTTGTACAGGTCGGGCGTGATAGTGCTGCCGTGCGGCGCGGGCAAGTCGCTGGTGGGCGTGACGGCGGTGTGCACGGTACGCAAGCGCGCTCTCGTTCTGTGCAACTCCGGTGTGTCCGTGGAGCAGTGGAAGCAGCAGTTCAAGTGCTGGTCGACGGCCGATGATAGTATGATTTGCAGGTGAGTTTTTAGTCTAGCGCTTTTTAGCGGCTAAAGAAAATTGTGATACTCAAACTTGAGCTGACCTTTTTTGGCATTTGTAGCCGTGCGTTTATGTATGTATCTTATGTTTATAAGAATAAAGGTCATATCAACTATTATAGAAATTAAAATTTTAAGTAAAAAGTGAGAAGTCCCTAAATTGCTGAAATTACACATTCGAGACTATTTATCAAAAATAGAACTTAATATATACCTAAAGAAAAAAGATGGTATTGATTTATTGTATACGAGGCTAACGAAGGAGATAAATATCAAGCGCATAAATTTCATAGCAGCACAATGTATATTGCCGACATCATCATCCTTAATAAATAAAGAATAAATAAAGGAAAGAAAAATTTCGACACAGGCGGTAAAAATTGACACGGTAGCTAATTGGCAAGAGCGACGGGGGCGTATACCTAAGGTCGCGGGTTCGAATCCCGCCTGTGTCGAAATTTTTCTTTCCTTTATTTATTCTTTATTTATTAGTAATAATCCCCACATGAGGTTTTCATGAACAATAAGATTTAAATCATCATCCTTCTTCTTCTTCTTCCAGTGCCTCTCCACTACTGGAGGTTGGCAGTCAGCTCCGAGTATCCCCTTTGGTCTTGGGCTAGGCGAAACAGGTCTTCGACGCCGGCTATGTTGGTCCATTTCCTGATGTTTGAGAGCCACGATGCCCTTCTTCTTCCGACGCTCCGTTTCCCCTCAATCTTTCCCATCATGACCACTTGAAGCAGTTGGTATCGATCGCGGCATATGTCCCAAATACGCAACTTTTCTTCTTTTGATGGTGGTCATGAGTTCTCGGGTTTTTCCGGCTCGTCTCAGAAATTCCACATTTGTGACTCTCTGGATCCAGCTAATCCTCAACATTCGGCGGTAGCACCACATTTCAAAGGCCTCTAGTCTTTTTCGGGTCACTTCTTTTACAGTCCAAGCCTCGCATCCGTAGAAGACTATCGGCCAAATGTAGCACTGAAGCAATCGTATGCGAAGTTTCAGATCCAACTGCCTGGTACAGAGTACCTTTCGCATTTTATTGAAGGACGCACGGGCTATTTCAATTCGGGTCTTGATTTCCTGATCGGACTCCCAGTTTTCATCCACCCATGTGCCAAGGTACTTGTACTTCTGAACTCTCTCTATCTGGGTCCCTGCTACCGTGACTGAGGGGTTTAATGTCACCACCATGATCTTCGTCTTGGATAGATTCATCGAAAGCCCCGCTTTCTGACTGCAGTCGTGGATGCTGTTCACTATCAACTGCATGTCTTCCGGCGAGGAGGCTATCAGGGCCGTGTCGTCAGCGTATCGGAGGTTATTAATAAATGTTGACGCCCCACTCCTCATCATCATCATCCTCCTCCATAATAATACCACAACTTTTTTCCTCCTAGATTCACATCCGAAGCGAAAGACAAGCCAATGGGCGCAGGCATCCTAGTAACAACATACTCCATGATAACCCACGGCCAGCGTCGTTCCTGGGAAGCGGAGCAGACCATGAAGTGGCTGCAAGCGCAAGAATGGGGACTACTCGTGTTAGACGAAGTGCATACTATACCGGCCAAGATGTTTCGACGGGTGCTCACTATCGTGCATTCGCATGCTAAGTTGGGTAAGATATCTTTATGTTGCCTTTTGAAAATGTGTCTGACACGTTCTGTTTATTTATTTATGGAAGATATAATTTAGAAAAGGCTTCTCACAGCCCATATATGTCCCCACCAAAGGGCTCGAGCCTACCCTATGAAGGGCGATTTGGCCATAGTCCACCACGCTGGCCAAAATTGCGGGTTTGCAGACTAACGACTACTACCGTAATAGTAGCCGGGACCGACGGCTTAACGTTCCATCCGAAGCACGGAATCATCTTAATTTTCGGATAATCAGGTGATTCAAGCCTGTAATGTCCATCCAAACTGGGTTAAGTCTTACAAATTAATTTTGTAAGGTTACCACCCCCCGGGGATCGAACCCGAGACCTCCGTACTTGAAACCAAGCGCTTAAACGTGAGGCCACGGAGGCAGTCAAAAAAAAAGGAGAAAAGGCTACTTACAAAATATTGTTATTTTTTTTTGTAAAAAATAGTATTTATTTATAATTAATACCCTCTGATGTTTGCGACTTTCAATCTTATGGCGCATTGAGACCGCAGTTATTTTAAGTGGAGGAACAGAATTATCTCATTTCATTAAGGATGTGGCCCATTAACTCTGTTGTGGATTCACCTAAAGAGTACCTTTACATCATCTCCAGGTTTAACAGCAACTCTCCTCCGTGAAGACGACAAAATAGCAGACCTGAACTTCCTGATCGGCCCCAAGTTGTACGAGGCCAACTGGCTGGAGCTGCAAGCTAACGGGTACATCGCGCGGGTGCAGTGCGCTGAGGTGTGGTGCCCTATGACGCCTGAGTTTTATAGGGAATATCTTATACAGAGGTGAGACTCTTTGAGAAACATGCTACATAAATTAAGGCGTTGTTGGCCGTTGCTACTCCAATGATGCACAAAGTGAGACAAAGCTGGATGCTAGCCCAAAATATAGGGAAAATAGTGCCTTATAATTAACGAAAGGAAACAGTAAATGAATTGTCAAAAGTCTTGTAAGTCACACCGTGTAGCGACGTTTTAGGTTTAAATGTTTAAATAATTTGTAACAGCAAAGCAGTGAGGCCATGGTAGAAAACGTCGGCACCAAATAGTATACAATGTTATAATGTATGTAAGTTGTACGAGGCCAACTGGCTGGAGCTGCAAGCCAACGGGTACATCGCGTGGGTGCAGTGCGCTGGGGTGTGGTGCCCTATGACGCCTGAGTTCTATAGGGAATATCTTATAGAGAGTTGAGACTCTTTAACGACCATGCTACAGAATGCTGGTCGATGCTAGCCCGAAAAATTAAGTAAATTTTCCTTTAATAATTTATGATAGAAAGGGATCAATGAATTGTCCCATTGAACGCAATACAGCGCATTCTTATATTCTACATTTAAATAGTAAGAATATGGTAAGAAAAAGTCAGTTCAAAATAGTATATAATATGTTATTATGTAAGTAATTTGTACGAGGCCAACTGGCTGGAGCTGCAAGCCAACGGAAATATCGCGCGGGTGCAGTGCGCTGAGGCGTGGTACCCTATGACGCCTGAGTTCTATAGAGAATATCTTATACAGAGGTGAGACATGAAGCAGAAAGTGAGACAAAGCTGGATGCTAGCCCAAGATATAGGGAATATAGTGATATTATAATTTATGATAAGTGTAGTGTCCTATGACGTCCTTAGTTTTTTTACGGATAACAGTAAGATAATAGTGATGCATGTGTTCAATTCTGAATCTCTAAGTATCCTTTTTTTGGCGATTTATAACCGTGACCGACGATCACGTTATGAATCCTCCTACTCAGTCTAATCTTAAGTGACAAAGTTTGTTTGTCATGACTTTGTTAATCAACGTTAAACTTAACCACTAATGGTAACTATTTTGTTACAGAATAAATAAAAAGATGCTTCTTTACGTGATGAATCCATCCAAGTTCCGAGCATGTCAGTTCCTCGTGCGCTATCACGAGCGGAGAGGCGACAAAACTATCGTATTCTCTGACAACGTATTCGCCTTACGACACTACGCGGTCAAAATGAACAAGCCTTACATCTACGGACCCACGTCTCAAAACGAACGGATTCAAATCTTACAAAACTTCAAATTCAATCCCAAAGTCAACACTATTTTTGTAAGCAAAGTTGCCGACACAAGCTTCGATTTACCAGAAGCTAATGTCCTTATACAGATATCGTCTCACGGAGGCTCTCGACGACAAGAGGCTCAGAGGCTAGGGCGGATATTGAGGGCCAAGAAAGGGGCAATAGCTGAAGAGTACAATGCATTCTTTTATACGTTGGTCAGCCAAGACACGCTAGAGATGGCGTACAGTCGTAAAAGACAGCGGTTCCTGGTTAATCAAGGTTACA
The DNA here is from genome assembly GCA_963576735.1 of Bedellia somnulentella. Classification (NCBI taxonomy): domain Eukaryota; kingdom Metazoa; phylum Arthropoda; class Insecta; order Lepidoptera; family Bedelliidae; genus Bedellia; species Bedellia somnulentella. Next base: position 10,458,709 of record OY755183.1, read on the forward strand.
GTTATAAGGTAAGCACTGCCTACATTGATCTCGCAGAACCCATAAGACACTAAAGAATGAAACTTGTCTGATTAATTTGAAATCTATAGAAGCATATAACAGACATAAACCAAGCATAATTGTAAACATAATGAAGATTTAAATTATGTTATTATTATGAGCATTTTGTGTCCCACTGCTGGGCAAAGGCCTCTCTCCCCTTCTTCCACTCTAGGTGGTCCTAAGCGATCTCCCACCAGTTCTTGTCCCACAGATCCAATTCGTCACTCCATATATTTTGTCCATTTTTATATTTAGGCGTCATATATCATTCATTAATTAATATTCGTTTGTGAATTAAAAATTCAGTCCTTCCTTCCCCGTGTGCCAGCTACAGTATTAAACGAGACAACGCTATTTTAACCCGACATCATTTATATAGTTTAAATATTTGAAGGTAATCACGGAGTTGAAAGGCATGGATCAAGAGCCTGACCTCATGTACGGCAACCGCGAAGAACACGGCATGTTGCTACAACAGGTCAGTCACTCAAATATGGTAAAGATAGTTGCTTGAATGACACTATTATTTTGGATATAAAGAATAAACTATTTTATACATAATTCCGTAATCAAAAACCTATCCGTTAATCGAACAAAAATATGAAACAATACTATAAGAGATGTAGCTTATTACTCATCACGCCGCGATGCGTCAGAGGGTGAAAAGTGGTTTGAAAGACCCAATTCAGTACGATGAATTTATTCGGAGGGATGCAAGAAAAATAAGATGAATTCTATTTTATGATGAACTAAGAAAACTAGATTTTTGTGTTTGAAGGATACGAAGCGTTAGGAAAAAGGTTTCAAAAACATTGTGGCCAACATGTGGCACAGTAGACCAACCATTTACATCTATCAAGATCCATCTACATAATTCGTGTCTAGTGCCGGCTTAAAATGTCACTACCCCTTTCTACCCATGGATGTCGTAAGAGGCGACTAAGGGCATGGAGCTTTTTAAGTGGTTTTTGGGCCATGTGGTTGGATACCCATCACCAACGAAACTTTATTTCTACCCTTATTAACTTCCAAATGTGGCTAAGGAGTTTCTAGCTCTAAAGCTCTGGCTACCCCTTTCATGGATTTATGGCCGTGAGTATATGTATGTACGTAATTTGTGTGTGCATGCATCATCTCTTTTCTTTTATTTGCATCATTGAAAATTTCTTAGTTAAGAATCAAAAGCTTATTGCTCCGTCATACATTAAGAGCACACATGCACATGTGAGAGTAAATGGGAAAAACATAGACTGGTTCGAAATCTCTAGGGTTGTCAGACAGGTGTGTGTAGCGTCTCCGTGGTTCTTTACTTTATTTATGGATTGAAACGACATATTTGTATGAGAGTTATTATTGGCTGAGAAAAGGTAAATTGGTGATAAGAGATATATAGAGTCAATGTGGATGGTGATGTCAGCGGAGATCAACCACAGAAGACCAAATAGAGAAAGTGCTCAAAAAGACAGGCGTCCGTCCGTAGCTTTAAGAATAAAAGGGCTTGTATTCAGAGAATGGTGAATGTAGTAGACAAACCTCGAAGAAAGAGGATATAGGATGTTTCAAAATAGCAATCAAATGTGAACTAATAATGTGAGTACATGTATGTATGTATGAATGCCTTTTATTATGATAGATGCTAGCCGCAACCGAAACTGACTACAAAGAAGAGCGCGGGTTAGGTACGGCACGGAGCAGGCTCGCTGCTCTGCCAAATATCCAAATATCCCCATAACTTGTATACAATTGCACTTGCATTGTTGTAATACATTTACACAACAAAATGATAAAAGATGTACCTATATATCAGGTGCTAGCAGCAACGGAGACAGACTGCGAAGAAGAGCGCGGGCTAGGCCCGGGCGGGGAGGTGCGGCGCGGGGCGGGCTCGCTCTCCTCTTTGGCGGGCGGGGACGACGCGCTGTATCTGGAGAGACGGGGGGCAGGGAATAAGCATCCGCTGTTTAAGAAGTTTAGATATTAGGGGAATGAAGATGAGGTGAGGTGATGCTTTGTTTGCTGAACTCATAGGTTGTCCTAGACAAGTAAACTGTGATGCGGGAGGTACGGGGTGAAATCCAGAGTCGGACCTGATGGTGAGGAAACCGACATGGTAAGTAGTAGGCGCGGGGCGGGTGCGCTGTCGTCGCTATCGGGTGGGGTCGACGCGCTGTATCTGGAGAGGCGGGGGGCGGGGAACAAACATCCGCTGTTTAAGAAGTTTAGATATTAAGAGAATGGAAATGAGGTGAGGTAATAGGTTACTGCTTTAAAATATGTACACGATGATAGCTCAGCACATCATGCAGAGAGTATGTCGAATCCAGAATCGGACCCACACCGTGTTTTTTTAAAGACAGTACAACCACTCATACCCAAAGTAAGTAAACCCACATGATAAGTAGTACTTAGTGATATGATAGTATAGGGAGGTGCGGCACTCGCGTGCGAAGTTCCATTATTAAGGGCGTAGAGATGAGTTGAGGTGATGCTTTGTGTTCTTGTTTTATTTTCTGACGTAATAGGTTACTGATTTAGATGCCGTGATGCGAGAGGCGTGGGTTTAAATCTGGAATCGGACTTGTAAATATGTGTGATAATGTATCATGGTTGCAAACGGTAAGTAACGGCAGAAGAGGTGCGGCGCGGGGCGGAACAAGCATCCGCTGTTTAAGAAGTTTAGATATTAGGAGGATGGACATGAGGTAAGGTGATGTGATGTGATTTATTTTTTCATGGTCCTTTTTTTCCGAATTGATAGAGCGCCATGGACCTCGTTATAAGCATCCTCTATTTAAAAAGTTTCGCTATTGGGAACATGGAAACGAAGTGAGGTAAACGCTTTTTGTACTCATGCTTTTTTTTTTCTAATAGGTTACTGTTTTAGACTGATTAGCAAACCATGATAGCTCAGTGTATCATGCAGAGAGTATGTCTTACGCAGAGTGAGGTTGACATATTTTTGTTTTTTGTTCTGTAATAAAATTGTCCAGACACATCGTTCAACAAACATTTTAAAAGCCCCAATATTCTAAGTCGCCAATTACCTCATGCGCAGCAAGAAATTGGTTAGTGCTATTCTAAGATGACACTACACAAACAAAACTAACTGTCAAAATATACTAAAAAATATCTTTGTTTCAGGCAGGGGCCCTTCGATTAGAATACCAATAATTTAATTACGAACTATGTAAAAAAAACAAATGTAGTTTTATTTTTTATCACTCTTTTCCCCCACACTCAAGTAGATTCGAGAAGGGTTAAACATAAGAATAATTTGGTTGCAGTGAGCCATCTGAAAGCGGCGGGGTCCCGGAATGGGCGATCGTGGAATTACAGGGTTTAATACAACGTAAAAGAGAAGAAGGTGATGGAGTAATTGCCGGCGATCTTCATTATTTCAACCGCAATGGGCACCCGCTACTAGTCCTTGGACACCATATACTAAATGGCAAAGAAGTCAAACTAGAACAACCCTTTGCTGTCATTGAAAAAGTCAATCAAGATGATAAAACAAGCTACCAAGTTAAAGCGATTGTCAAGAAAAAGTTACTATTCAAATCAAGACCAAAACCAATTATCTCAAATGTAGCTGATAAAGTGTAATAAATAATTGTTAAAATTGTTTTGACTTTTATTGGATATATATTACCTATCTTGACTAAAACAACCTTGATAGTTCAGTGGGAAGACCATTGCTTCATATACGGGAGACGTGAGTTCTAATCCTGATTTGAGCCTAGACTAATAAGTATTCTCTTAAGTCATACGTGTGGTTAATTTATCTATCTAGGTTAACGCTAACGGAAAACATCGTGAAGAAACGGGGTATGCTCCGCTGTTACACCGCGCTGTTCACCCAGTGTAACTGGGGAGCATTTTTTTTCTTCACAGTTACACCAAGGTCTTTTTGACATGAATTTAACAGCTCTGCAGATATATGGTCATAGACGAAACATATCGTGGACTGTAGTGCTATTCTAAGCCCACACTACACAGCATTCATAATAAAGAAAAAACAAAGAAAAAGAAATTATAATACCACTTTAAGCACACTTTTTTTAAAATAAAAGTGCTGGATGGAAGGGGCTCCTCTCCTTCTTCTGTGCAGCTTTAATAAATATCCGCTAAGCATACTCTTAAATGATTATTTACCATATTATGCTACCATTGTGAGGAAACCAACACGGCTGAGTTGTATTATGCATAACAATGTATTCGTACAAAAAGGCGATAGGCCTGCCCCTTTCTCTTCACTGTCAAAACGTGGATACTCTTAACGACAGGTGAAATAATAATGTACCTTTGCCACCTCCACAGGAAGTTACGACGTAAACGATGATTTGTGTTTTTTTTTCTAGAATACGAAAGATTTAGTAAAAAAAAGTGCAGCATGTTAATGGGTGTAGTGAGGATTTCGTCCAGAACGAAGATTCTTTAACAGTCGAAGCCATGAAAATGATTTTTGTTTAAAATTAGCAACATTTTGCAAAAATGATCTAAGTGTTTCTACATCTTGATGATTTTGAACACGCGAAGCTTTCTGAAGTCCGAGTACGGTATTGAGTCCACGATATGTTTCTTCTATCATAATATGTCTGCAGAGCTGTTACACTCATGTCAAAAAGACGTTGGTGTAACTGCGAATGAAAAAAATGAAAGAAAGAAAGAAGAAGAAGAAAGAAAAACATTTATTCATTGCTAAGCTTGAGTAAACAATACATGAAACATAACAACAAAATAATATTAAGGTTGGTTTTACAACAAAAGAAAAAAAATAATAATAATATATAAGTTAACAAAAATAAATAATAATAAAAAAAAAAACTCAAAATAAAACATGAGTTATAACATAAGAAAAAAGCAAACAAATAAAAACGAACCAAAATATATGATGACTTAATAAAATTATTAAGAACCTGTCACAAGAATAGCCATTACCTGCGTAGCAATGAATTGGCAGATGACTCAGCATTTTCGTTGTGAGTTAATACCTCACAACACTGATTTTCAGTCACCGCCAAGTAGAGGTGATGCACGAACTATTAATATATATATACATAATGCATGCATTTATTTTAAATATATAAAAATATCAAACAAATCAACAGAACCATAAACATGAATATACAAAATTGATATATTTAAACAAATTGACAAAAAATTAAATAGAAAAAATGAAATAAATAAAATACAATGAAATGATAATTTCATACGACACATAACTAAAAATTAATAAACGATACTAGCAAAGACATTTCAAATAGTCATATATATACGTATACTTTATTTACAAAGGGAAAACTAATATATTATTGTTTGATCCATTGATTGTCTACTTCTATTTAATAAGGAAGAATGGGTGGGGGATTAGCCAAAGGATTTTGTTGAAGTAGCAAAAGGTTTTTAAGCTTTCGCTTGAAGGTGAATTTACTGGTTAGACTACGAATTGGTGGAGGGAGGTCATTCCAGCATTTGGACGCCGCGAATCTGAAACTGCCTCGAAAAGCCACCAAACGATGCATTGGCACAATCGCCCTGACTTTAAATTGATAGCCACTTTTAGACCATTGCAATTTTTTATACAAATAGTCAGGAGATTCGTGTCGAATAACACCGAAAAGCAGAGTTGCGAGATGTAGTTGCCTACGTGCCTGCATTTTCAATAATTTAGCGTCGTTCAAATACGGAGTGACATGGGAACGAGGCGGGATGCGAAAACAAAAACGTGCACATGCGTTTTGCACACGCTGTATCAATTTCTGAGAACGGCCAATTATGCAACTACCATAGACCACATCACAATAATTTAACCTAGATAATACCAACGATTCACAAAGGTGAACACGCAAATCCACACTAAGGTAATCGCGAATATTATACAGGACTTTAAGGCGGTAGAAACAATTACTAACCACTGATAAAACATGGTTTTCGAACCGAAGCTCCCCGTCCATCAGTAAACCAAGGTTCTTTGCTTCTACATTCCTTTCTATGGGGTGACCCCTGATAGCTACAGCATTGGCCGGAAGAACCTTTAAAGTATTATGAATTTGATGCATAGTTCCAAGTACTAGGTACTTGGACTTGCTAGGATTCAGGACTAGACAGTTCCTGAAAATGCAAATGCTCCGCTGTTACACTGCGCTGTTCACCCAGTGACCCAGTTCACCAGCATACCCCAAAGAAACGCACATGGTTGAGTTTTGGTCTTTGTGGCAGTGTATGCGTAAACAGCGGCGTAAGGCCTGTCCTCTAACACGTGAGTACACCGTAAGAGTAAAATGCATACAGGTACTCTGCACACCAGGTGACATTAATATCACGTGATGTTTAGAAGTTTAAGTACCTCAACCGCCCAATTTGATAAAATATCTCCTAATTTCATGCACGGGTATCAGCAAAGTATAAAACAGTTTTCTTATCAACCAATAACATAAATTTGAAACCCAAGCATTAGCGGTGGTAGAGCTTAGGACCCACGCTAACCCCCAGAAGTAGGGCCGGTGAAAACATGAGTGTGTATCGTTAAAAAGGACACTAAATGGTATTTTTGCGTAATCAGATATGAAAAAACTATAATGGCATCGGCCCAAACTAAGGTAATGTATATCTAAGAACACAATTCTTCTGGGTCACACTGGTAAAACAGGGAGTCAGACACCAACGTGTATGCACTGTCTAAGCAAAACGCATATAATATGATCACTGAAACATGATATTCATAAGTATTGTGAGTACCTCTGGTACCCCTTCGAGATATACGTCTTGAGCGTTGACTATAGATATAAATTGGAAATTTCGACACTGGATTCGACGCTTACTGCATTGGAGGATAGCCGAGCCTTTCGACTTCGGAAGTTGTTAGGTAAGGAAATAAAAGACAATGAAACGTGAACTTAATATGTATTTATAAATTCATAATACATTTAACGTTCCAGTTAAATGACTTTGTTACTTAACCTTTAATATTACATAATCTTTACTAAGTTTAAAATTTCGACAAACCAGTTATTATTTCTAACTTTGAATGGAGTCAAAATAAAGGTCGGTCATAATAACTACATAAATAAAATAATGTGAAACTTTAACTTACAAATAATTATAACCGTCTTAAATTTAAGCTAATAATAACATGAAAATAAGGAAAAGTCAGTTAGAAAGACACCGAAATAACACCAATAAACATAAATTATAATGAACGATAATTAGACTAAGACTGTCCAACTACCAAGGCACTTTCACAACAGTGTTCAAACATTACTTTTCCTACAAAATTGATACATTTCTATAATAGTTAATTGCATCTATATTTCGATTGCTTTAAGTAATGTTTGATTTCTGATCAGTCACTTTTCCAATAAAAAAAAGCCAACATTTATTCTTCCCTTGATATTCTATTATTTTCGTAACAAAAATAGACCGAGATTAAAGGGATGAAGAACCAATATTCATTATAAAAACACCAATGTCTTCGTTTATATAACTTGAATAAAAATTAAACAGTAATGTAAATGACATTGAAACATAGTTGCAAGGTCATCAGAAGAGATAAATACGCTTTTTTCAATATTTGACACAGTAATTTACAAAACGTTAATTGCTTTTATACTTCCTTCAAATTCGCCTCAGCTAACGACTGCAGTTTACCATATTTTATATGAAAATACAATAGCGCCAATATTTTTCTAGTATTTCAATTATGTCCTAAGCTAGTTTTGAAATAACCGCGGTGTCCTTTTCAAGATAATATTCTAGAAGATTTGCTCACATTCTCTAAAACACACTTATTTAAGGAAATATATCTTTCTTATTCAAATATGGGTTGTTTTGCTATGCATCTGATGCATATTGTGAAAAGTTATAATTATGTATATACTATACTTTAATGCACTTTGATATTGCGTCCATGAATCTGATTGTAATAACTCTTAACTACATAACGGACCAGCTACAAAAAGGCCAACGAAGATTAAACAGTCAATAAACTAGTACTTAACACTATACCAATATTCTATAACCAAATCATTTCATTTTCTCATTTCCCAAATTCAATTCTGACTTCATTCGTATTTCTTAATAACAGAAACATCATTCATAGCAGAAAACCAAACAATAAATTCAGTCTGTTCATTCAAAAGTAAAGGCCAATATAAACATTACTGCTAATGAAACAAGAACCTGCCTTATGTACAATATGTACCAAAATATAATATATTTTTATTAAAAAATGCCAATTGTAATTTAGATTCTCACAACACATGTCAGAAGTTAACAGAACAATTCGTAGCATTGTAGAATATTTGCATGTTATATACGTCATCTTTGGGATCGAGCCATCGGACTATAAATTTTACTTACAAAAATAGAGGGGGTTATATATGCGATGCGTATATTTTTTTAATTAATCGTCTCCGCATTTCTGGACTGTTAAAAAATCTTTTATGGGCATTTTTAATAATTCCATGCATAATATATTTTATTGGATCTGAGACAAACCAATTAAACTTTTACCCTGTAGATCCAGATCACCGAATGCATTTAATTTAATTCTTTAAAAATAATCTGAAATAAGTAAGAGGATCTGTCTGAAATCTGACTAAGAACATAAATGAAAACCGATTGTTGCAAAATTATACCTATCATCTTGAATTTGAAACAATAGTTAAGAAAGATTCATATTGAACTAAAATAATAGAAGAGAAAAGGCACTTGGCATCTTTTTGGTCATAGTAGTGAAAATTTATTAATAAGCTGTTTGTTTATGCAATAAGAATATATAGCTACGATTGTTTTGTCAACCAACTATAAAACCACCCGTATCAGACTACAAACATTCTGTAAAACAGGGACATATTGATTAAGGAAATCGTGATAATTATTATCCGGATGTGGCCTAATACGATTCTATCCGCGTATTAGTATGATATGACGTAATAATCTAGTTTTTGTTGAATTGTGACTGAAGAGACTCTTGTCCTTCGACGGATGTCCAATAGGCGGCCACGAGGTCTTGCTCGAGGGCCAAACACGACTGGAATGTTGATTCCTGCGGGCTGGTCAGATTCAGCAGTTTCTTCTTTAGCAGCAACAACTATGGACAAAAATAAGCGACTGGTTAATTTACGGGCGAGAAGTAAGTTTTAATACGGTCAAGGTTATCTTACACCCTGCAAGATATGGACTGTAGAAAAAAAATGTACGGCAATGTAAGTTTTTAATATGGCCATCTTGGACACCATAGCGAATTGATATATTATTTATAGGGATAGGAGTATATCCTTTTATATCCTTGGAGCTAAGCTGAAATAGCATAAGATGAATTATGTCACATATACTGTTGAGAATGTAAGTGTTATTTGATTTAAATCTTTTTGTTCATGAAAACCTCATGTGGGGATTATTGCTAATAAATAAAGGAAAGAAAAATTTCGACACAGGCGGGAATCGAACCCGCGACCTCGGGTATACGCCCCCGTCGCTCTGCCAATTGAGCTACCGTGTCAATGGCTGCCGGCGCGAAATTCTTCTATCCTTTATTTCTTTTACACGTTCAAGTAGTGTTTATGTTTCCTACCTCCGAATTTTTACTAATTCGGAAGGCCTCTTGTCTACCTTTTCAGATAGAATGCAAATGTTGAAATCGCCTAACTATCACATAATCTAAATCTTTTTGTTCATGAAAACCTCATGTGGGGATTATTACTAATAAATAAAGAATAAATAAAGGAAAGAAAAATTTCGACACAGGCGGGAATCGAACCCGCGACCTCGGGTATACGCCCCCGTCGCTCTGCCAATTGAGCTACCGTGTCAATGGCTGCCAGCGCTGGCACGACACGCCTGTGTCGAAATTTTTCTTTCCTTTATTTATTCTTTATTTATAAGTGTTATTTGTTTCGGACTTGGTCATATTCTGAGATGACAGACGGTGGCGGAGTTATAGCCTAACTCATAAATGTTGATCATGGCAAATTGAGATATTAGTATCCCACCGAATCTTAGCTGCGAATAATGAGTATGATTAGTCATTAAAGCTATCCAAACAAGCTTCAAAATATTCTACATACAGGGTATTTAAAACCATATGTGAGGCAATAAAAGCGACGGAGGCGCATTCCCAACGTATTCCACTTATACTTTATGGACATACGGTGTAAAATTTAGAAAAATATGAACGAATTTAGCAAATAAAAGTTTATTTATACGATATAAATACATCACCAATAATATAGGGCAATGCCTTAATTATAAAAGGACTTTTTCTGATATTAACTTAAACAGACATTGACCCCGTAGACCTATGTATCAACTTGACTGAGTCCAGTAGATAAAGTGGCTTATCTAATTCTCACTAAAGATCCCGAAATAATGTACATTTATCAAGAGGATACTGAGCACTACAAGTTTATTATGCGTTGTAATATTTTCCTTCTCATAGTCGGCATAGTTGCTATTAACGGTAAAGAAAATCTTGAAGATGTAGACATTTACTACTACGGGGTAGTGAGTATGATTGCTATTATTTAGTGAATACTTTTGCTGCTAACTGTATTGGTGCCTCTACTTAATAGTTGGAAGTATATACTACAACGTGAATCGGGTGAACTAGTGAACGGCACCTAGCCCGTTATCTACTTTAAAACATGAGTGAGATAGATACTCGAGGATTGTACCCGTGAGCCTGTCTAGTACTGTTGGTGTAAAGATAGTTGCGCCAGAATTTTTCGGACGCTTAAGCCATGTCAAAGTAGACGCACCGGTTATTTTTCTGGTATGAGTATGCGTTGAACATCTTAAGCGCCTGCTCCGTGAATCGATAAGCTAATTTAACGCAAAACATGACCCCTGAATCCGAAGTATTCCTGTATTAATCCTAGGAATTACTAGTTAGCATAAGCGAGATAAATTTTTTTTAGTATTACAGTAACGCAGAAGCAGAAGTAGTATTATTAGCTTGCTAAAAGTCAAAAGTGCCATGGAATGCAAGGAATTTTCAGGTTCTGAAATGTGTGATCGAGAATCACGTACATGTATTCAAAGACTTCGATGTAAATCAGATCGCGTGAATGAGTGCTAGAAGTAGAAGAGCATTTCTAAGCTCATAACCAGGGTCGGAACTGTGTTTTGGGTTTTTAGTTGATGGATAGGATTCGTTGTGGGAGCGATCTCAAAGTTAGGTTCCTCAGTCAGCAAATATAAACGTTTCTCCGTAGTTAAAGTCATAGGCCACAAAGAAGCAAAAAGAAAGTTTCCGAATCGGTGCGTAATTCCGCCTTGTTGACCGATACGTATATTTAAAGATAGATGTCCCACCACTCCAGACTTATGCAACATGACATGGCACCAGTATTTTAGAATACGTGTCATTAATTAAAAGCATTTTAGTGTCTCTTTGTAGTATTTTTATTTTGCCTGAACCATATGGACACTAACACTATCATTTCTTAAACATTTCAATTTATTCCCTATAAAAGTGCAGTTTGCTTTCTGCACTTCAAAATTCGCCATTGTACAAATAAGGAGTTCTCAAGACATCATATACCCCGTAGGAAGAGAGCGAGCGTAGTCTGTCGTACTGTAGTGCCCACCAAGCGTGCGCGGTGGTGCTAGCACGCGAGTGGCGGTGACTTTGCGTTCTGCATTCCACATAAAGCGCCCAGTACACATTGGCCGACGTTGGGCCAAGCTTCGCAATTCGGTATGCAAAGTTTTTTTTTGGTATTTATTGAATATTTTTATTCGATAGCAAACAAGAAAATAAAAGACTAATTTGAATATTTTTCATTTAAAAAGAGTAATTGCAAAGTTACGATTTTTTAAAGATTGTCCAACGTTTGTACTTAATGACGTCATCGATCGAAAATATCACGTAGCGACATGCAAATAAAGCGAAATGTTAAATAAAAATGTTGCTAATTGCAAAACATTTCACGAATTTGTGATGTCAAATGAAATTATTACGATAATATACTAAACAAACTTTTCATTTTCGATATTTTATTTATAAACTGCAAAAACGATTGTCTTTGAAATAACGCTGAAGGTCAAATACTGTTACAGTATTTTGTTAAAATAACGGTTATCTTAGCTTTGTTTGATTTAATTTCAAGAAAATATGTTTTAAAAACATAATATCTCGAAATGGTTTCGTAATCAGCACCACTTTTATAAAACTTTGCATACCGAATTGGCAAATGTAGGCCACGATCAATTGGTGTTCACACTAGGCATGGCAATGATTGCTACTTTTAATTCATAATCATTTGGTGCTATTGCAAAATTTTATCATATGATTTTTACTCCTATTTTTCACAGTTCATGATTTTTAACAATTATGATATTTCATACTTTTTGCTACATGCAATATGCATATGATTTTACATTATAATTTACGACAAGGATAAGGTTGCAGTTCAAATAGAGGTCGTCATTTTTGTAGTTACGTTTCAGCAAACATATTTTGATTATTAAATATTTTTTATATAGATTTGATATTGCCATTGATATATGATTGATGGATGTAAACGAAGCTAGAAGGTTTGTCACGATCGTGCGAAGTGGCGATCAATAGTCTCTGCCTACCCCAATGGGAACTAATGGCGTGAGTATATGTATGTATGTATGTATGTATGTATGATATTGCCATAATTCAATTAAACTTTATATAAGTGTTATTTTTGTTGTAGTTGGTTGTAGAAATAAAAGAATAGTAAGTGGATGATATTTCTGTTAGTTCAACAGAACATGTGCCTTTTCAAAAGCTATAAATTTTATAACGAATATATACTTATCTCTATTTAATAAGGCGTGTGTATTATAACAATACACTAATTGATAGTATTATTTTCTTGGTATTTCCTAAGTATGTTGTAAAGTCCTTCTATTATTAAGTGAGTAGTTGAGGTGATTGTAATTTAAAATTTGTAAAAGATGAAACCAAATAGAGTATAATAAAAAAAAAGATAATCCCAACCTTTCACCGCCACGCCAAACGCCAAGGTAATAAAACACGTGTGTTTCAAAATGTATAAATATCTAATGTAAAATTAAACTAAGCTCATATACAATGAGGTCTTTATCTATAATATCAATGCGTCTATTATCTTGAATTGAAATGCAGATGTTCGTTTCTTTTGGTCAGTGTTTGTATAAAATTACTGTAAATAAATGTACCATTTTTATAAAACGCACATTAGTTTTAAAATGCTAAGTTAGTGACTAGGATTTTCGAAGGTACTGAATATTTATTTCAGTTTGAAAATCATTGTTGATTTGATTGCATTGTTGATGATATTTGATTTTATGATGATATTTTATTTTACTACCTCTGATTGTTTAAATTTTTAACACTTGTTTTATATGAGTATTCTTTTCTGCATATGATGCACTTTGCCACACAGTCTTTCCTGCATTTTTTTCATAATGGTTCCAAATTGGAGCACTAGCACTCATTATGATATAATGGATCTTTTATTTAACCCTAAGCAAGCCCAGCCTGTCTTGCACTACGAACACTAACTTAACTTAATCTTACTACAAGTGAATAAAAAACTAGTTCTGTACAATACACTGATAATCAAATAATTTACTAAAACTTATGTAAATAACACTAGATATATATATGTTACGGCTAAAAGCCGAAGTGCGGCTGCACCTAGGTTTAGCCAGCTAGTCACATTTAGCCAGAGTTGGTTAGCTTAGGTTAGGTTAGGTTAGGCTATGTATAAAACGAGCGAGCGAAGCGCAGCGGAGCGAGCACTCTTAAATGCATAATCTGTATTTTAAATATATGGAAAATGTTTTATAGAAATAGTATTATTCTTATTCAATATTTTCAACATAACATAAGGCTGCACCTAGTTTTAGCCGGCTAAACCTAGGTGCAGTCGCACTTCGGCTATTAGCCGTAACATATACACAAAAGTACTAAAATATTAACTATAACTATTATTCACACCCGGTTAGCAAGTCGCGGCGTAAATAGACAAAATTAGGTCGTTTCGCTATCACAACAGCTGACTTACTAACTGATTTCATTTCATTCAAAGCAAAATAGCCAAAATTCGGAAACAAAAGTCATATGATTTTCAAATAGCAATAGTTCTTATCTATTATTTTTTACTTCAAAGTACTTTAAGCCTTATACCCTTAGCTTACAGGTTATACCAAAACTAAAGTAAAGTTTTATACTTTGCTCTCTCTAACTCAATATTTCTTATTCGCGCTCTTACAAAGATAACCCCGCCCACAAGTCACTCGCTTTGCTTTTCTTATGATTTCATTCAATGTCATGATTTAGATGTGGTGCGACCAGGAGGGCAATTCTCACACGGTAGATTTTATATCACTTTCGATATTTATCATTTTTGTGATATTTTGCGACCGATATTTGACTTGAGCTATTCTCACTCCATCCGATCGATATTTTTCTATTGAAAACCAGCCGATATGATGATATATATCAAAGGATGATATCGTGTGGTCACGATCAGACGATATGATGATATTTGAAGATGTCGTGCGAACGGTAGCCATTTTGTTTTCAAATTTTGTTTGAATACTTACAGATAGAAAACTAAAATGTAGGTTAATATATTAAATGGATCATAGATCAAATAGTCTTAGAAGTTGTAAATAATAACTACTTGGATCAACGTTAATTATATTATTAAAATATAAAAAATATATTATTTTTCCATAATAAAATTTCAAAAACTAAATTCGGTTGTCGGATGGTCCATTTGGGAATTCAGACTTTGCTAGTTTCCGGAAAAAAACACTTAAAGGAACATTTAAACAAACCAAAACATATGTAAATATTGACAAATTCAATATTCAATTTTTTAAGGTGGCTTCAATCGTGTTTGCCACAATTATTTCGCCAATGTCGAGTAAAAATATTGACAGATATGAAGACCTTTTCATATCTAAGATGACAGTTAAACTGACCTTTCGTACAATTCATTCGCTTGGATCATTGATTTCGGTCTTCGTTCTTTAATGTCTAAGGAAAAATTACTACCGTGTGCGAGAATACAGTTTCAATCTATCAATAGAAATATATTTCACTTTGTGATATTTTTCACATGACATTGAACACTTGATATAATTTCTATGATAGTAATGATATCGAACTTGCGAGAATTGCCCTCCAGGAATGATTAGTAGCAACCTTTCTAAATGCTATTATCATATGACATATGATTATTAAAATCATATGATTAATCATATGCTACTTGTGAAATGTTCCATGCCTAGTTCACACATTGGCCCAATGCTCAGTGCCGCCTGGCAATCCACTTGCGATGGACGTCGAAGTAATTATGGCTGCAGCTATTTATTTATTATTATTTACGTTATTTATTTTATTTATTTATTTTATTTAGACAGCCGTGATAGCCCAGTGGGTAGAACACTCGGTTATCGTGCAAACGACTAGTGTTCAAATCCTGGGTCGGGCCTACACCAATTTGTCTTTTCTAAAGACATATGTGTGGTTAATTTATCATGGTTGTTAACGGTGAGGGAAAACATCGTGAGGAAACCCACATGGCTGAGTTGTACATAGTCATGTGACAGTGTATTCGTACAAAACGGCGATAGGCCTGCCCCCTATCACGTGAGTACACTGTCCATGCAAAACGTGGGTACTCTGAACACCAGGTGACAAAGTCACGTGATGTTCAGAAGTATTAGTACCTCTGCCAACCCCTTCGGGGATATGCGGCGTGAACGTTTATGTTATGTTATTTTATTTATGTCGCTATTTATGTTATTTTTACGTCATTTTTACGGATACATACATACATACACGGCTCAATAAATAAATCACGGCTATAAATCCCTAGAAGGGGTAGCCAGAGCTAAGGAATCAGAAATTCCTCAGCCACTTTTGAAAAGTTGAGCGGGTTTTTATCCTTATGTAGCACATTATTTGGGTCTCAAATTGCGGGTTCAGATTGATATAAATCAATAAACTAAAAGTTTCTCCATTGCTCCACGGTATTGGCATTTTGGACGATTTAAAATTCTCTAACACGCATCACATAAGTCTACTATCCTGGTCAGCGGTCGGTAACGAACTAAACATTGGCCCATTGTGGAAACACCACCGGCCAAGCTACGCCACGATTCCTTCGAAGTGTGCCCGAAAAACCGACAACTTCGCCATTGCGCGCCTATATCGGCAAATGTCCGCCAACATGCACCAATGCCCCCTGTACACAGTGGCGATGGCGAGCATTGGGCCAACGTCGGCCAATGTGTACTGGGTGCTTAACACTATTGATGGAATAAGAATCGATTCTATAGATTTAAAACCAAGAATCATATATCCGACAGGAAGAGAGCGAGCGCGGTCTATCGCAATGCAGTGCCCGGCAAGCGTGCGCGGTGGTGCTAGCACGTGAGTGGCGACGCGCGGCCCTAGTACGTACGTGTCGGTGCGCGCGACGCAGCGTGTGTGCTAGTTTGCTGCCCTCACCATACACTGTGCCGGTTAGCAACCGGGGATTTTTACAGGTAAGTCATGACTACCAAGGGTTACTTCAAAGAAATATCTCGTAGATACTTTGATAGGATCCCTGATCATACCAATCCATTACTACGAGCTTTGTTGGACTATTAATATTTCACGACACGTCGAGACCTAAAAAAAGACGTCTTCGTAGCGTTCTCACAAATCCCTCCGACCTGACCTCTGACCTGGCCACTCCCGGACAAATAACAAACCACTCCAGACACCGACCTCACTGGCAAGATCGAAGGACAACCAATAAATACCTTCCTGGCCTGCCACTGCCCTCCCATGAGTCGGGAGCGCGGCGCTGATATACATATGCCTCCCGCTTTGTCACTGGTTAGGATCCTTTTTCTCTCTCTATCTGATATATCTTAGGTTAGGTACAGACACCAGACAGAGCGGTGCTCAGGTGCCGGCCCAAATAAAGTGACGGTCAAGCCGCTAAGGCCACAGCTTTTTAGGAGCACCGTGACAGGTGTGACAAATTTTATATTTCACCAGTCATTAATTCCAATGGACTTCTCGATCAATCGACAATCGAATTATCAAAAGTATTTACTGGTACTGTCGTTGCCATTAGTGAATCCCCTGTTGGCTTGTTATCCCCTTTCTGTTACACTCTGTATACCAAACATCAATTAATCTTTACTTATCATTTTCAGTTCTGTGAACCAGTGATGGATTGGCCGCAGTGTGCGCTGAACGAAATAGCGTTAGTAGTCGAAACATCACACGAATCTCTCAACCCAGATGACCTCGAGGAGGCTCACCACAAGAACCAACAATTAGAACCTCCTTCAATCAGTGTGAGCTGCAGGTGCCCAGAGCCTAACTATTGGAAACTCAATTCTACCACCAACGGGATAAGACACAATTTTCAATGCCACTTCCTACCGATTTGTCACACAGACGAATTTTGCGGCTACTTTCGGTATGATTTAAATATGTTGTACCAATCTTGCCAGTGTCCGAGACACCACATGTGTGTGCACAAAGGAGGTGTTGAGTATACACAGATAAGAGAATTGCTGTACCGCGGCAAGGGAAGGAAAGCTTTCTGTCGACGCATCGGAGACGAGAAAGACTACTCTTACGAAGATTATTAAGTGCCAAACCGCTTGATTATTTATTTCATCCTTTCATGAGAAATGTGTCAGTACAGTTACTGGTTGTTTTCATAGTGAATTACTACGAGGCAAAATAAAAAAATCTTTAAGTAACTCGCCTATTAAATATTTATGTCGTGTTAAATCTAAGAATAAGGGCAAATATATTTTATATCATTATTAATCTGTGGAAACAGCAAAGATATACTGGCCAGTACACCCTGCTGTGTACCAACTTATAATTTGTATCTATGCTTAACTCGAAAATCATTTACACTCCGCGATGTAGGAATATGAGTGAGACGCTGCTATGTGCGTTTGAGTCCGCAGTAGTGTGCGCTCTAACATGACTCCCACAAATCCATAGATAGTTATTTTTGTATGTGATGCCATTTTTACGAAAATGGGAAGCGACGACTTGACTTTATGGAACAGTTATAGACTGACGTTCACCAAAGATAACCCATACTACCCATTCTTCAGGAATGATAAGCGCTTAGAGGGTGCATTTGCTTTATATAGAAGTGTGTGGGCTGAGTACCAAAGCGCGTCGACGCGGATGGTGCGTTTAAAGGAAAGGGCGTGATAAAGGAACATACATCTATACTTTATACCATATAATATGCAGTTATCTGCAGACCAGTAATAGGGAACAGAGGCATAATGCTATTTTGAAGATTGAATGTTTATGTGTGAGTGAGATCTCATTGTTCTATTAATTTAAGATACGTTCCGGTGAAAATTATGCTTATCTACTGTTTTAGCGATCACGATTGGTCTTTTCTTTACATTTTCTCACTACAATGTCATTAATTTCCAAGGTTATTTCGGCAGATATTTATAAATCTAAATAAGGCTAAATATCTCCAACTGCCAATCCAAGGTTGACTTTTGTGACGGCTTTAAAGTGTACGTTTAAGCTAGGGTTGACTTTTAAAATGCGTCATACGGTTGTTCCGCTCAATTGGTATCGAGTTTACTACGTCCATGCTTTATACCAATACAATATGAGTGGACCAGTGTTATATGACATACCTGTGCCACTGGTGTCACGATGTCATGGCTAGACATCGTGACACCACCTCTAGCGCGCGAACGTATATACGTGTGAGTATATGTATGTATGTAAGCTTGATGTATGTTCATACCTGTGCTGGTTGTGAAGCGATGCTGGCAGCTAGAGAGGCTAGTTGCGCGTGCAACTCTGCCGGCCAGACGGCGCGCGACGCCAGACCACGTGACACCGCCTCTAGCGCGCCCACGCGGCGAGAGCACATAACTAGCTCGCGGACCTGACAGAATGTATATTGTTGGAATTACTTCTTATGTATGGTCGAGTTGAGGAGGGAAGCTAATGGTATTAGTAATGTCTTCACTATGGCTGTCGTCAGAGATAACGGGTATCGGGCCATTTAATGTGATTGTTAGGCGACAGACACTTGATGAAATAAGCTGGGGATTGCGTATCCAGAGTTTGAAGAAAAGGTGGGAAATAGAAGTTAGCGAAGAAAGAGAGTTATTTTTCGTACCCATATTATAGGGACAAGTAAAAGAGGTTACGAGGACTAATTTTCATTCATTCATAGTCACCTACTTTTTTATATTAGTTTTCTTTCTGTCATGTTGTCTAAAGCACTCTATTTTTTTTAGGTATTATTGAATTAGAAAATCTACAGCAAAATTAACTATATAGTATTGATGAAATTCTATCACGATCATATCAATTATAACTTCAAAATATAGGACGAACATAAATAATACTACCAGAATTTAAAACCAATGTTCAATAGCAGGTAGTAGAAAGAGCACTACCTGCCTCATCTAATTCAGAGTGACGCGGATTTAAATCCTGAATCGAGCTTCATGTGTCTTTTTCATTTATTGAGATTACAAAAGATATGTGAAAACATCGTGACTGAGTTGCACTTAGTAATTTGACAGTGTGTTCGTACAAAGCGTGGGTACACAACCAATACGTACTGTCCAAGCAAAACGTGGATACTCTGAACTGTTACAAGTAGCCTCAAAATGTTTACAAGAATATAATACCACTACCAACTCATCAATATTCATTATGAACATTTTTAAGAAACATATTAGACTTCACTGTACACTTTCCCAGCTATTATACACTGAACACAATAATACAACACTGAACCCAACCTACTTAATAAAATAAACTCACCAGCGATTGCTGCAGATCTTGACAATGTCTAAGAGCTGACACGATAGGTGTTAACATGAGGGAATCCTGACCACTAAAGGAGAAGGTGGAATCGTCTGATACCAGGACCATATCACTCAATGCACAGATTCCCAAAGTGAGCCCTTGGCAGTTTCCAGAAAGGCCTGTGATTATGAATTTTGAATGATTCTCTATACTCAGCAACAAGGACCTGTAACACAACCATCATCATCATCAGTCAATAAACGACCACTTCTGGACAAATGCCTCAACTAGAGATCTCTGAAATAATTGGTTCTTTGTTTCCCTCATCCATCTGCTTTCAATGATCTCTAACAAGGAAGACCATTATTGGAAGTCTTCTCTCACTACAGGTCTTTTGGGTGCCAATGGACCTTGGTTCAGTGAGAGACCTCTTATGTTTTGCATCACTTTAGGTTATGGAAAGTCCTAACATAGAACTCTCCATTGCTTTTTTGAGAGATTGAGCCTTTAAAAAGTCTACTTGTTTTAGATGAAAACAATAAAACTGTAGGAAAATATTAAAATTAGCATTTCTTATATTTGTCTGCATTTCGCTGGTAGATTACAGGAATATTAGCATAAGACAATTTTGTTACCTATCAGCCCATTTACTAACTTAACCTCAGCCTATTTATTTAAAAGCTTTTTAGTACAATCTAGTTAATAAATGTATCCTAAATATATTGGAAACATCATCAATAGTGCCTGTTTCATGTTTTCTTTTTTTAAAAGCTAAGAACTAACGGCGTGAGAATATGTTTGTATGTATTCATGGAAATATAGTCATCATAATTTACTTTTTATTTATATGTCGCAGGAAAATCGTCAAACTCGTTAACTTATAACTTGCAATTTTCCTGAGGTGAGTCCGATATTTTACAAGTTTCCTAAAAACTATCAGGTAAGATGTAAATTCGCATGCAGTTTGACGGATTTCCGTCAACTTACAAGTTTCCTAGGAAACTTATAAATTAAGGAGTTTGACATTTTTCCTGTGACATATATTACTTAAGCACAAGTAATAATTAATATTTTTATCAAGATCTTTAGATTAAACTTCTTAATGCCCTTATGTAAGGTATAATGAGCAATTAATTCTTAAAATAATGATAATAAATATATAAATAAATAATTAAATGATATTAAACTTACCCAATAGTTTCCGTCAACTGCAAAGCATAATTTCTCTGTTCTTCAATATTGTTCTGCAGAAGAGAACTTAATTCTAGGTTAGACAGCAGCACTCCAGATTCCGAATAAAGAACTATTACTGAGACGTCTTTTGCATCGTCTAGGAGGGTCAAGGCATTCTGCAGTTCTGATATTTCCTGTAAAAGATTAAAGACTATTATTATTTCCAAAAAAAACTTATAAGTATTATATGAGTCAAAATTTTATTAGGACTTAAAATTTTAGTAAAAGAAGTTTTAATTCAGCAACCTAAAATTTATCCATCACTTATCAACCTTCTGAATATCTTTTTCTCAGTTATAATGAATAAATGACTAAATAGTTTCAACAAATTCTTACTCTAATATTGTAAATGAATACCTTTTTTGGGATATGTCATTATTAGTATTTGCTCTGTGTAGAGTATTTTTAAAGCTTGAAGTTTTCAGAATAGAGTAAAATATATTTTATCTGTACCTAAAAACACAAGCTACCAAAAACTCAGCTGAGAACAGGTTGTAGTAATTTAATAATAAATAAATTTGGTCATATTGCACACATCAAGTTAGCTCTAAAATAAGTTCAATTCACTAACTTGCAGAATGGTATATGAATAGGAATATTGTCAAAGACTTTAAAACAATAATTCATATTAATCATAAATAATAATAATAATTATTAAAATGTTTATTCAAGTAACAAAGACTCACATTAGTGTTAGTAAAGGCTTGCATACTATGTTAGGAACAACATAACTTAAGTATTCTACTAGGCACATACTGTATACACATAATATATTTACAAAGCCCTATCCTTTTTTCACAGGGAGCATGGAGGGCACAACAGTGTCGCATATAGGGACAATCTAACCTCGCCCCAATCATACCTAACTGTTGCCCTCATCAGGATTTGAAACCTGTGACCTCTGGAACCATATCATATAGTACATACATACATATACTCACGGCTGTAATTCCCTAGAAGGGGTAGCCAGAGCCAAGGAATTATAAATTCCTCAGCCACTTTTGGAAGTTGCGTGGGGAAAAGATGATGAAATAAAGGTTTTTGGTGATGGGTCTCCAACCGCATCGCCCAAAGTCCCTTAAAAGCCCCAATACCATTAGTCGCCTCTTTCGATCACCCACGGGTAGGAATGGGGTAGTGTTATTCTAAGCCGACACTACACGGCAAAATCAAATAGTAATTATATAAAAAGTGTTATAATCACTTTAGATATTTAACAGTTCAGAAATTTTATTGGTTTACTTACACTCACAATTTATTCGAACGGGACATTGAGAAAGGCAGAGGATATTGACTACCATAAAAAACCAAATGGTTTATACTGTACACAAAAGAAATTTGCTATAAATTCTAAGCTTCACTATACTAGAGGGGTAAACAACACTCTCTTACAGATTGCATTCAAGCTCTCTGTAACTATGTCAAAAAATTATTAATTGCCTTTTTCATTTTCAAACTCACCGTTATCATGGTTGTTATCGGTGAGGGAAAACATCGTGAGGAAACCCACATGGCTGAGTTGTACTTAGTCATGTGACAGTGAATTCGTACAAAACGGCGATATGCCTGCCCCCTATCACGTGAGTACACTGTCCATGCAAAACGTGGGTACTCTGAACACCAGGTGACAAAGTCACGTGAAGTTCAGAAGTATTAGTACCTCTGCCAACCCCTTCGGGGATATTCGGCGTGAATGTTTATGTTATGTTATACTATGTTATTTTCAAACTATTTGGGGTCAGAGGTATCCAATATAGTATAATTAAATACAACAAAATTGCATAGAAAATGTTTTATGCTTACCTCAATGGTACAACTAAGGTTGTTTTTCTTAATTACTATTTCTGCCACATTTTTATCCTGAGATAAGGTCAATGATGTGAAATCAGGGAATGCACCTGATTTTAAGCTAATCTTTTTCTGTTTTACAGGTTTTTCATTTTTAATCTCACGCTTACGTTTATTGCTTAGAACATTAGACAATTTTGAATTAAGCTTTTCTTTTAGAGATAAACAATCACTTTTATTTATAATAACACTATCATCATTGGTTGAATCATTAACCGTGAATATATCTTGTTCAGGTTTAATGTGTACTTTGTGTTTGGTCTGCGCAACCAAGTTTGGGTTTTTGGTAGAACCAGACTCAACATCACTTAGGCGCCTTGGACTCATACAAGTACTAGAATATGAACTTGATGAATGCCTTCTGTATATAATAGAATCATCTGCACTATGAGTCTCAAAATCTTCACCCACAGAGATAGACTTAACAGAGCCAGTAACAGAACCTCTCTGTTTTGCCATAGAAAGTTTTTTAGCCTCTACTTCATCAAGTTTTACATCTTTCTTTCTTTCTCTGAATTTCATTTCTACTCCATCTGTTGTTGTTTGGTTGATTTTTTTTATAAGTTCAGCTTTAGTCTTGGTATTTCTTTTGACTTTGGATGCTTCAGGAGTAAGCTGATATATCATATTCACTGCTCCTTCATCCATCAACAACCTATCAACTTCACTCAGTCTTTTATGATTTGATTTGCTATTTTTGGGTGTTGGTTTTTTCCATTGAGTTTTAGACAATGGTGATTTTGAAGAAGATCTCTTTGGTGTTTGCTCAATTTTAGGCTTTTTTACTGGTGTCTGTTCTTTGCTGATATCAGCTTCTTTTACCTTGTTTCCCCCTTTGCCTTTAGTAAATGTGTCAGGGTTATCAGGATCAAATATAACTTTTTTCTTAATTACACGACAAGCCCTGCTTTTAGTCTGCCCATCAACTGAATTACTTGAGTTCAAAACATTACTTTCACCACTTTCTGTCAACAATTTCTGTTCCTCAATTATTTCTTCTGTACTTTCTAATAGCTGATCAGATTCTTTGAGTACACTTGTTTTGTCATCATCTGGTTCATCGTCACTCCAATCATTTACCAATGTTTTCAAAATATTTTCTTTTTGACCTTTTTTTGAGTTCTCTGTTTTGGGAGTTGATGCTTCAAGAGAGGTTGCAGTTTTTTCAGGAGTGGGTTTCACATTGGAATCTTTTCTTAGATTAGGTGAGCTTTTCGGAGATTTATGCAACTTACTCTTCTTTCCTTTGGGACAACGAAGTGATTCCAATTGTTTAAGAGCCATTTGAGCTTCAGTTTCAACATCTAGATTAGGTTTTAATACCTCATTCGTTTTTTTAGCAGTAACATCATTACCTTCGAGTATATCTAGCAATTCTTCTTTATTGAATACTTGATCCTTTGATGTTGAATTACTTTCAATGTTTTCAGAAAGATTCGATGTGTCTTCAATGTGGGATGATCCAAGAGCTTCAGAGAAGTTAATGTTTTGTTCTTTCAAATGAGTCAATATCTTATTCTCAGACTCATTGTCTCCATTTGCACCTTCTATCTCATTTGTGTCATTAACTATGATTTCTTCCTTCTCAACATTCTCAACAACCACTTCTGTCTCAAAAGAAACCTTAGCATCAGACAATTGATTATCAGTAATATCACTTTCAGTAATGCCTTGTGCACTTGGATCAATTGTTTCACTGACAATAGATGAGTCCATTCCTTCACATGCTACATTTGCAGTAGTATCATTTGTTCCAAGATCTATAGTAGCAGCTACAGCTTCTTCCGTTGTGTTACTAATATCAATATTAGTTGATATGTTGGTCGCATCTTTTACTAATATTTGTAAAGCTTCACTATTTGCAACTTGTGGAGTACTTGCAGCGGCAGATTCGACAGAAGTATTATTGTCAAGTGCTCCGTCAACTGCTACTTCCGATAACCCGTTAGACTTGCAGTCTTGTGTTGCTGGTTCGTTAGTGACGTGAGAACTATTTACATCTATCTCAAAGGTTTCGGTGTGTACTAATTTTTCTTCTACCGCTGCCATTTCGTAGATAAGAGAGGTAACCTATTTCTAAAATCGAATGTTAGTGAAATTATATGACTTCTGAACACAAATACTTCTTCATAGCTAGATTTGTGGTTTCATTTAGTTGATTGAATTTTGAGACGATCTATTCAGAAAATACAAATAAAACGAATTTCCACCTCACATATAATCAACTTAAATCCAGAAAACACAACTTTTCTCCATGTAAAGTAACCATAGACAATGTAAATTTGATTGGATAGGAAAAGAAGACATACACAATCATAGACAAACACAAAACAAAACAAAACGATTTACAGATCCACCAACTTATCTGAAGAATGAGTCGTAGCTGGTTAACAAGTGTTGACTGCCATTGGCGCCCCTTTGCATTGCCACCGGGTGGTCCTGGTAGACGATTGATATTCTGCCGAGAAATTGAGAGGCTCAGTCTAGAGAATCAAGATTTTCTTAATAATTTATCTAGTCTGATGAAACAAACTTCAGCAATAATGGTATGTCAAACAGACATAATAACCGCATCTGGAGCAGGGAGAATCCCTTACGTATCCGCGAGACTAACAATCAAGTGCATTTTTCCTTCAACTGTTGGTGTGGTATTGTAAACAACCGGGTCCTCTTAGTACACTTTTAAGCGGCCAGTACACAATGGCCAGTGATGGGCCACGATCCGCAATGCACAATAGTAGGCCACGATCACTTGGTGTTCACACAATGGCCCATTGCTCATTACTGCCTGGCAATCCACTTGCGATGGACGTCGAAGTAATTATGGCTGCAGCTATATATTTATTGTTATGTATGCAATTTATTTTTTTTATGGCGCTATTTATGTTATTTTTACGTCATATAGTGATAATAAATACATTTTGCAATAAAATATTCCAAAAAAGTATAAGTATCTATGAGCGGCCGGTGACGAACTAAACAATGGCCCATTGTGGAAACACCACCGGCCACGCTACGCCACGATTCCTTTGAAGTGTGCCCGAAAAACCGACAACTTCGCCAATGTGCGCCACGATCGACAATTGTCCGCCATCATGCACGTGCAGTGGGCCATCATCGTCGGCCATTGTGTACTGGGCGCTTAAGGTTTTGCTTTATGCTGATGATAGCAACACCATTTTTGGTTTTGATCAAAGAGTACATTGTTTTTTTGATGTTTTGTTTCAAATGTTTTGTTTGTCAAGTTAAGTTAAGAAAAGTAAAAAGAAATTAGTGGTTTAGTTTGTGATTGTTGTAATATTATATTGAACTATGGACAATATTTCCAAACTCTTTATACAATAAAAATAACTCAAATATTGGGAGTTTTTCGATTTGACTTGATAAATAATATACAAATAACCTATGTTATAATGAAGCAGTTTATATCCGAAGATAATATTTGTGCCCAAAATTTATTGAAACTAGTGTCTCATGGGAATGCTATTATTGCTGAAATTTTGAGACTTAAAGATTATATTCCGTACCCCTTTAGGTAGATATATTTTTCATTTATTTAAAGTAAACCAATAAATGTAAGTTGAACCAGCCTCTGTTTGAAAAGGCTCGAATGGTAGTCCATAATGCAGTTCTGGTTCCGTGATAGCTCAGTGGATAGAACACCGCTTATCGTGCAGACGATTAGGGTTCAAATCCTGGGTCAGGCCTACACCAATTTGTCTTTTCTAATAGTCATATGTGTTGTAGCCATGGTACCAATATGATACTAACCAGTGTTATTTTATTATCATGGTTGTTAACGCTGAAGGAAAACATTGTGAAACATATTTCTTATTTCCTTACTTGTTGCTCACTCCCACAACTAACATCTATACCAAATTTTTAGTTTAAAATACAGAATTGAAAAACCACTCTACCCATTGTGAGGTAAATTTAGTTTCTTTAAGCTACACAACTCATTTTACTTCTCCATCCTATGTTCAAAATCCACAAATGAGAAAGTTACATTATATTATACATTATGTTATAACCCCCTATCTCTTTAGTACACTGCCCAAGCAAAACGTGGGTACTCTGAACACCAGGTGACAATGTCATGTGATGTTCAGTAGTATGTTTACATCTACATGTAGTATTCATTTACATCTGCAAACCTTTCAGCGATATATGGCGTGAGTGTTTGAGTTTGAGTCCATATTTTGGTGTGCAATAAACATATTTACTACTATATTTGCTTTTTTTATTTCAGGTTGGATACAAAAGAACAACAGCAGAAGTATCAGGATGTTATTTTGGATTTCGTCTATTTCAAAACATCTGATGTTCAAGATAAGAAAATAGCTTCTAATGTGGTATGTAATTATTTAGAAAAAGAGCATTGTAAAATTTTGTAATAAAAGATTTTCCAAAAAAAGGTTGGGTCCGTTTCATCCGTCCGGGTCCACATTAATCGTGATGTGATACTAATCATGATGTGATACCGGAGAAAATATATTTAACCATACTGAAATAAATATATTTTCAACATATATTTATTATTGTAAAGGCAACTTGGTGGTACACATAACAGATTATATTTTTTTAATTACTTTATTACTTAATGATGATTGATATGATGACTAGTTTATTAAATATTTATGATGCAGAAACAAATGAACTGTCATTAACCTATCCTTGTTCATCATTAAAATACATGTCTAAATATCTGCAAATAATATTCATTAATACATACATACATATAATCACACCGTTAAATCTTATTGGGGTAGGCAGAGACCATCAATTCCCACTTTGTATGATCCTGACAAACCTCTTTAGCTTAGTTTACATCCATCAATCTTCTAATACATGCTCTTAATAATACCATTTATTATTTGGACAATCAATCATATTTTTATGCTTTATAATATAACATTTCAGAAACTGCAAGAACTAGATGATGACTTAAAAGAACAATATTTAGAGCTTATTACAAGATTTTATTTGCTATTTTTAAATATCCATCAATATGTAGGGGACTTGAACAGCTTCTTAGAGCAAATTAATGATGGCGTATTTATACAGCAAAATATTGATACTATATTGAAAGATGTTGAAGGAAAACAGTTATTGGTAAGTAAAATTTTCTAACCACATTGAATAACAATTTTTACTTAAACATTTAAAGAAAAATTTCACTGGTTGCCTTATTTTACTTTACCACTAGCCTGAATAACGAATAACTCATATATTTACATGAATAAATATTAGCAGTATATTATAATATTTTAGATTGGTTCTCAGAAGTAGTGGTAGTCAGTTCTCATGAAAGCGGGACATACAATTTTAAGAATCAGCATGTAATAGTCTCATTATGTCTTTTGTTCTGCCTGTGTTAATGGAAATGTTTTGTTTCATTATGTTTCTCCCTTTTTTGTGCCTTGAACCGTCCAATTCTCGACGCCATTTCTATGGTAAAAACAATTTCTATTATTTTTAAAAAGACTGGTAATAAAGTGTTTCACCAAATTGTGTAATGCTGTGTCGTGTCAGCTTAGAATAGCACTACCCCATTTCTTCCGGTGGGTGTTCGTAAGAGGCGACTAACAGTATTGGGGGCTTTTAAGGGATTTTTGGGCGATGCGGTTGGAGACCCATCACCTACAAACTTTATTTTACCATCTTTTCCCCACACTACTTTCCAAAAGTGGCTGAGGAATTTTTTGTTCTGTAGCTCTAGCCTAGCTTATAGCCTTGAGTATGTGTATGTAAGTCCGTTCTGCAAGTAACAAAAGTGAAAGATGAGATAGTCTGCAGTTTAATGTCGAATTAAATAGATGTACATACATCTGTATATAGTTATCCTATATACGCCATCAGTACCCATTGGGTTGGCACAGACTACAGATCGCCACTTTGTAAGATACTTGCGAACTTCTCAAGCTTTCATTTATATTCATCAATCTTTTTATACATGCTGTTTTATTTAACAGTTTGAAAGTAATAATCAGTCATTTTTAAATGTATATCCTCAAATTACAAAAAAGTTTTTGATTTCAGTGTGAATCTCTTTATCTGTACGGAGCGATGCTTCTCATTTGTGACTTATACATTCCGGGACCGTTGAGGGAGAGGTTACTAGTAGCGTTCTACAGATACAGTACAATCCAGTCGCAATCAAATGTAGATGAGGTCTGTAGACTGCTCAGAGATACTGGCTACAATCAACAACTGAGAAAGAAACCTGCTGAGTATCCAGTCGAATATTTCGGGTGAGTAGTTTTTATTGGTAACTTTGGCAGCTGAAAAAGAACTTCGCCTTAAATGGCATGTATTTATATGTTCTTCTAGAGTAAGAAGGACTCTATTTTTAAAAGCCTGTAATTCTACTTGTGTGTTAAAATCTATTTTGTGGTTTAAGTGCTA
The DNA here is from genome assembly GCA_963576735.1 of Bedellia somnulentella. Taxonomy (NCBI): domain Eukaryota; kingdom Metazoa; phylum Arthropoda; class Insecta; order Lepidoptera; family Bedelliidae; genus Bedellia; species Bedellia somnulentella. The sequence continues at coordinate 10,488,035 of OY755183.1, forward strand.
TTGCCAATCATACAGACAGTCAAATTTACTATGAAGTTAATTAAAAGAAATATGCGCTGAAACCTGCTTGGTTTTTTAAGTCATTTTCATAAATTAATGTTTTGCTTCCACACTGGATACATTTCTGAAGTGCTACTATCATGAGTTTAAATATAAGTATATTTTCAATATACGAATAGGCCAACTTGCAGCATTCGTTTTTCCCGTACCGCAATGTTGGTACTTAAAGAATGATAAAAAATTCTTCATCATAAGTAAAATTTAACAAGAATATTAAATTTAAACCTTTCTATTTACTAGGGTCATTGGAAGCTTCATCAAGTTTAGTAGTATTTTGACATTTCATATATTTCTTTTATAGACGCATCAACATAAATGAGGTTTTCATAGAGAAAGTAATAGATAAGTTAAGATCCGAAGACATTTACAATCAGTTGCCGGTTTATACGGCGCCCGAGCACCGTTCCGCCGCGCTCGCCACGCAGGCCGGAATGCTCTTTGTATGCATGTTTTTCTCACCACAGAACTTGAAATCTGAATCACACATGAGAGAAATTGTCGACAAATTCTTCCCGAACAACTGGATTGTCTCAGTTTATATGGGCATAACTCTGAATATTATAGATTATTGGGACGGTTTTAAAGCCGCCAAAAACGCTTTGAGCAACACATGTAATAGTAAACTAGTTAAAGAAGTTTCGGCTAAAAGAGGCGCAACTGTCCCTAACTTGATATCAAAAATTCACCAAATACTTAATGGAGAATTTACCGATGAATACTTATTAGATAACGTTAATAAAATGTTAAACTTATTAATAAACTGCAATTTAGTAATAAGATGGCTCCTGCTACACAGCAGTGATGTTGTGTTTTTTGATAACAATAAAAAAAGTAAGCAACTGAGAGATTTGATCCAGAAAGAATCGAACTACAATCAGCAGCAATTACTAGAATTGTTAATTAGTACATCAGAACTTGAAACTAAAGTGAGAGAGATCTTGAACCGTTTATTAAGTGATAAGGAAAATATCTGGAAGAAAAACAAGGATTTGGCATTAGATGGTATCAATAGTTTATCAGAATTATTCTCTGGATCAAACTTGTCCAAGATACCTGAAAATAAGCAACTGAAGTCGTGGTTCGAAAATATTGGGAATCAAATAACCTCCCTTAGCGAATCCATTACAACGAAATCTGTAAAGAAAATAACTCAGTTAATACAAGCTTTGGACGAAGTGGAGGAGTTTCATGAAATTAAGAACAAATCTGCAGTTGTACAGTTTCTTACGGAAAGTAAGCAAGCGTTAAAAAGTGCTTTGCGAATCGCATCTCTAAAGGAAGAATATCTAATCACCTTAGAAACAGTAGCAGATGTGAGTTACGGCTGGTGTATTATCGACTCTTACACCCAAATCATGCAAAATAGTATAAAAGAAAACCCGTCAGTAACAAGTAGGCTACGAGCCTTGTTTTTAAAATTAGCTAGTGCCATGGAAATACCGCTTCTACGTATAAATCAAGCACGCAGCGAAGATTTAATATCAGTTTCACAATATTATAGTAACGAGCTCATCAAATATATTCAAAAAGTTCTCCAAATCATACCAGAAATGGTATTTAAAATAGTGAAAGAAATCATAGAACTACAAACGTGGGAAATTAAAGAGATACCGACCAGACTTGACAGGGATAAATTGGGGGAATATGCCCTTTTGGATAAGAGATTAGAAGTTGCCAAGTTAACTCATTCCGCTTCCATGTTTACTACAGGTATGTTACTATTTTGATACATTGCAACCAATAATAGGTTAGCTCAAATATGAAATGTTAAAATTTAATCTGACGCACCATAGGCATGGAGCCAAACTTAGTAGCAAATTATGATCTTGAATTATACATACTTTAAAAGCACACAAAATATAGAAATTAAGAATGGTTATTATTCATAGTAACAGTATCGAGTAACTCAAAGTTGAAATGTTTTCCACCCCATCTAATATTACATATTTAACTTTTTAGGTATATTAGATATGAGATCAACATTAGTTGGTGTTATAAGAGTCGACCCCGCAGAATTGTTGGAAGAAGGTTTACTCAAAGAACTATCAAAACATTTCATAAAAATATTTGAAGAGTTGCTGGAACCAGCAGTTAAAAAAACAACAGTCTCGCCCAACAGCTTACCGACCCGCCTACAAAAACTAGCTGAAAACATGGACGGGTATAAAAGGTCTCTAGAATACATTCAGGACTACATCAACATTCATGGTTTGAGGATTTGGCAAAAACAGGTATTTATCATCAATTCACCAGTTTTCCACGATATTTTATATTCCAATTCCAATGTTGATGCATCTTTGATTTCATAGCTTCCAAGTACAATTAAATAAACAAGTTATTTTTTCTTCGCAGGTTAGCTTGATAATATCAGAAAGTGTCGATAAAGAAATAAGTCTTAGAAAAGGAGTTGACGTTTATTCACCTTCCGCCGGCTTCATGGGAAGCCTTGCCAGACAACTTCTACTACTAGTGGATGCACGGTAACTGTTACTATTTAAAATTATGGTAACCATAGAAAATTATAGTTATTTGAGGAAGTAGCATTTACGCCTTTTATCTTGTAGTTGTAGATACTATTTCTTTTGAACGTTAAATGGCACCTATTTTGTAATCTGATGCCCCTAGTAATCAACCCGGATTTATTATTCTGAGAAACAGATTAACATACTAACCTTGCTCATTTTCAGGCTTTCAAGAAAATACGTTAGACTATATTGATATATTTCCTCATTTGCTAGTAAACTACTAAACCCTTGACAGACGAGTCCGACTGAAAATATATATTTATGAAAATATATATATTCTATGGTAACATTTCGAAAATTCGAATATCTCAAATCCGAAATTCACTATTCAGAAAACTGTTCACATAATTTACGTATCACAGATGCTTTATTTTCCACAACTTCATTAGAACATAAATACATTTTCTAGAAGTATCACTTCCCAGAAAAACTAAAACCAGATTATTAAAATGAATTTTTTGCTTTTACCAACTACATCTTTTACTATAATCTCATTATTCCAAAGGTTTAAAAGACCGAAGTAACTTTATCTATAGTCTTACATATCGTAAATCTCTTTAACCAGATATTTTTTATGTTAGAAAAATTGTATAAATAGAACGCGGATGCATGCCTGTTTGTATGTATACTTGCTTGCTTGTTTGCATGCTTGGTTGCATGTAGGGGGGGTGCAGGGGGGCAGAGCCCCCCTGCTTTGGGGGGTCGGGGGGCGAAAGCCCCCTGCAGACAAAGAAAAGTTAGGTTACATTCAGTTAGGTTAGGTTAGGTTAGATTATGTATAAAACGAGCGAGCGTAGCGCAGCGGAGCGAGCACCTAAATGTCTGATGCATGGTATACTACTAAGCGGGGTATACTATTACTTAAAATATGCCTGCAAAATTATTCATAGCAATAGGTATCATTCAATACATCTGTATTTCAAATATATGGAAAATGATTTTTTGGTATAGTGATTATTCGGAAAAGCAATATTGCGGAATTAAGGTATATCTGGTTTTCGATTCTTCGGAAATCCGTTCTAGTGGTTAATCAAAATGATAGTAAACAAAAACAAAAACCAAACGATAATCTGGAATGTAAGAATATGGTATATGAAATTTCGATGAAACAATATTATGCCGTGCCGTGTAGTGCCGGCTTAGAATAGCACTACCCCGTTTCTACCGATGGGTGTACGTAAGAGGCGACTAACGGTATTGGGGCTTTTAAGGGATTTTTGGGCGATGCGGTTGGAGACCCATCACCAACAACCTTTATTTTACCATCTTCTCCCCACTCAACTTTCCAAAAGTGGCTGAGGAATTTCTAATTCCTTAGCTCTGGCTACCCCTTCTAGGGATTTGCAGCCGTGAGTATATGTATGTATGTATGTCATATTATGGCAATTAAAAAAAAAGCGATTAGTTTTCGGTAAAATAATATTCGGGTTTAAAAGTTTCGGATATACAGTATGTAACCATATTCTATGCTTTCTATTATGTTTTTTTCTCTTCACTATAGTAATCCTCTTAAATATTATATTAAATTTTTTGCAGAACCTGCGCGTACATTAAAATAAATGCAGCATGGTTTGACCTTAAAACTCACAACGAGACTGTAAACACTAAAACATTCACCAAATTAGAGGACGCTGTGGGCGTAGTAGGTCTGCACGCTCTCGACACACTCTTTGGATTCATGATCAAAAACCAATTGCTAAATGCTGAACTCTTGCTCAAACAGAACAAAGAAAAACTCGTTCTGGGTAATATAATGGCTGAAGAAATAAATCAAGTGTATAAAGAAATTGATCAAACGATTGTCAAAAATGCAAAAGTTCTGCAACAAATTTCGGACGTACTCACGATGATAGGAACGTTGCAACTTTTGAGGAAGCACATTAGCCACCATCTAAACACAAGCTGTAAATTTGAATCCGCTTTTCTTGAATCGTCTCTACATGCCGTTAATGAGTAAGTTGTCTTATAAATTTCTTTGCATTTTCGATCCAATTGTTGTTTTACCATAAGTATTGGTACTTTTTATTATACTCATACATACTATCCTCATGGCTATGAATCCCCAAAACGGGGTAGCCGAAGCCTCGAAATTAACAAAAAGTGCGGAAAGTAGTGGTCAGTGGTTTAAGCTCGGACTAAAATTCAGCAGATCTGTATTTCCAGTTTTTTTTATGTAATCTTAACATTTTAGATCTCTTCTCAACGAACTGAAAGCTGAACGCAAAATATCCACGGAACTACTGCACACATTGGAAGAATATTTAACAAGATGCGGAATAAATAATCCATTTGAAAAGATGTACTTGAAGAATATGCAGTCATACAGTGACTTGACCAATACTCTAGTTTTAATTCTGCTGTCACAGTTACCAAAATTGCAACTAAGTTTGACTACAGGTAAAAATAAACAAACGCAGAATGCTTGCAGCCCTTGTAGCTTGAAAATTGTGAGACCCAGTTTTTCACGTCTTTTGTAACAAACGGAGAGCATTGGTGCGAAAAATGCCTGCCTATCTCATAATAAACGTGACAAACTCGCCCTCAGAAGCCTTATGCTACGTAGATTAGTCTATTCGCATTCTATCATAACATCGTCCAATCAACTTGTCGGACTTCATTTATATTTGTCTATCTTTTAATACATGCCCCTTTATTCTTCTTTATTATCTGCTGTGTAGTGTCGGCTTAGAATAGCATTACCCCATTTCTTCCGGTGGGTGTACGTAAGAGGCGACTAACGGTATTGGGGCTTTTAAGATATTTTTGGGCGATGCTGTTGCGGGCGGAGACCCATCACCAACAACCTTTATTTCACCATCTTTTCCCCACGCAACATCCAAAAGAGGCTGAGGAATTTCAAATTCTCTAGCTCTGGCTACCCCTTCAAGGGATTTATAGCCGTGAGTATATGTATGTATGTATGCCCCTTTATTCGTTTCAGTAAGCGAACTGGGTCTTTTAAAGTATTTGATTGGCAACCACCACCAATAATTTTAAATTCCCCTATTTATACTCGCCACATCTTTAAAATTATTTAAATGTTAGTCCTGTAATAAGATGTAGTCTTGTGAACCACATCGCCTTTATACCAAAAAGTTGACCCTCTATCCGTTTTCCGTGCTTCGGAGGGTACGTTAAGCCGTCGGTCCTGGCTACTATTATGGTAGTAGACGTTATTCTGCCAACCCGCAATTGGCCAGCGTGGTGGACTAAGGCCAAATTACCCTATATATAGAGTAGGAGTAGGTAGATGAAGGATGAAATGGAAATATTAGAAGTATGGGATATTCTCAAATCGACAATGGTTGAATGTGCGATGGAAGTATGTGGAGTGTGTAAAAGGTCAAATAGACCACCAACAAGTTGGTGGGGTAAAGTTCTGAAAGAGGCAGTTGGAGATAAGAAGAAAGCGTGGTTAGATTTACTAGCGATTAAGGCTAGTAAACGGATGGATGCGAGTGTAACTGACGATGTAGTGCAGAAAAGTGAAGATTAATATAAGAGAGTTAAGAATGAGATAAAGAAGACAATAGAAAAGAAAAAGCGGGATTTGCAAGAGTGGTGTGAGAGGAAACTTTTTGATAATTTCCTGAATAACCAAAACGAGAGTGAGTGTAATAAGAGATGAACAAGGTGAATTGGCGACGGATGAAAGTAGCATGAAACGGGTATGGAATCATTATTTTGAGGGACTGTTTGAAAAAGAGGATGCATCCATTTCTTCGCCAATCGACAGTAATGTTGATTGGAATGAAGAGATTGGTGATTTCAGTGACAATGAGATTAGTACATACATACATATACTCACGGCTATAATTCCCTAAACGGGGTAGCCAGAGCTTTGGAATGAGAAATTCCTCAGCCACTTTTAGAAGTTGAGTGGGAAAAAGATGGTAATAATAAATGTTTTTGGTGACGGGTCTCCAACCACATCGCCCAAAAATCACTTGAAAAGCCCCTATACCCTTAGTCGCCTCTTACGATCAGCCACGGGTAGAAATGGGGCAGTGTTATTCTAAGCCGACACTACACAGCTATTATTATCATCATTATTAGCTGAGAGCATCATTTATGTGATGAGCATAAATGATTGTTTCTTAGTCTTGGATGTTATTTATATGTGTATTATATAATATTAAATATATCGTTAAGTTAGTATCCCATAATACAAGTTCTACTTAGTTTGGGGCTAACTTGATCTGTGTAATATGTCCATATATTATTATGAGATTAGTATGGAAGAAATAATGAAAGCAATGAAAAGTATGAAAGTAGGGAAGGCGGCAGGGTACGAGTATGATAGGATTACTATCGAAATGCTGAGGGCTGGTAATGGTTTGGTGGCTTCTTGGTTGTACTTCCTTTTCCGAAAATGCTGGTCAAGTGGCAAAGTTCCACGAGACTGGTGCAAGGCGGTGATTGTGCCTCTATATAAAGAAAAGGGGTCACACCAAGAGGCTAAAAACTACCGCGGCATCAGCTTACTCAGCATTGTTGGTAAATTGTATGCTAAGGTACTGATTGAAAGAGTGATGAATGAAACTGATGAGAAAATATAGGATGTGCAAGCGGGATTTAGGAAAGGAATGGAATGTATGGATCAAATCTTCTCTCTAAGGAGCATCACCGAAAAGATCTTAGCCACGAACCAAAAGGTGTATTGCTCCTTCATTGATTAAGAGAAGGCGTATGATAGGGTGGTAAGAAAGTGTTTATGGGAGGTGTTATCCAAGTTCGGCTTGGGGAGTCAACTTATACGTGCATTGGTATCACTCTATGAGGATTCTAGTGCATGTGTAAGAGTAAACGTGGAAAACACTGACTGGTTCGGAATCTCTAGGGGTGTCCGACAGGGTTGTGTAGCTTCTCCGTGGCTCTTCAATTTGTTCATGGATGACTGTTTGACAGAGTTGCGTGAAAGTGATTATGCACTAAAAATGGGTGGATTCATCATTAAATGCCTCTTGTATGCTGACGCTCAAATGCTACTTGCATCATCGGCAGAAGAGTTGCAAGAGATGATGAATATTGCATGTGAGTCTTTTGTAAGGAAGGGAATGAGGGTGAATGTGGATAAAACCAAAACGATGGTTTTTGAGAGACAGGAAGATGTGACAGAATGCGTGATTGTGATTGATGGTAAGGATGTGGAACAGGTGAAGGAGTTTGTATATCTGAAAAGTTTGTTTACCAGGGATGGAAAATGTGATGAAGACATTGAAAGAAGAGTGAAAAAGGCTAATGCGGTAAATGAAGCAGTGAATAGCCTAATGACCAGTCAATCGGTGTCTGAAAAGGCCCGAATGGCTGTGCATGATGCTGTTCTTGTTACTACGCTTATGTATGGAAGCGAATGTTGGGTGTGTCAGAAGAAGCATGAGAGCAGAGAGCAGTAGAGATGAGGTCCCTCAGAAAAAATTGTGATGTTAGATTATGTGACCGAGTGAGAAATAGTGTTATTCGTGAAAAGTGTGGTGTGAAAGATGATATTGTAAGAAAGATTGAAAAAGGAATGTTGAAATGGTTTGGGCACATAGAGAGGATGGATGATAGAAAACTGGTAAAAGGGATCTATAGAGCTAGTGTGGATGGAGGACGACCACGGAGAACACACTTGGACCAAATTGAGAGTGTGCTCAAAAAGGCAGGCGTCCATAGTATGAAGAATAAAAGAGCAGGTGTGAAAAGATTGATGGATGTAACGAAGCTAGAGAGGTTTGTCAGGATGCCTACTACTGCCTACCCCAATGGGAACTAATGGCGTGAGTATATGTATGTATGTATATAGAGTAGGCTCGAGCCCCTTTGTGGGGACGTATATGGGCTGTGAGGAATACTGAACTACTAGTCAGACGTCTTTTTTGATTACAGGTGATTTAATATCAAGAAAGGCTGGAGAGAATATTGACGGATGTCCAATATTAGTCGGCATTTACACTGTACTCTGCCAAACAAACTTGCCTGTTGAACATTTTATCGAAAGTCTGTGTACTCTCGTGAAGGGTGTTGTTACGTTAAAGTAAGTATAATATATGCGAATAAATGTTAACTCTTTACTGCTTGATATAGGTTTCCTTCATGCCTCAACATTCCGAGCTACAAAGCTACTCACTCATTTGCTCTTTGTTTTATTTTCAGACTTTCATCTAGTTTTGACTCTACCATCGAGCCGAATGTCATATTGAGGATTCTGGAATTATTTACTGAGCTTTTTGAGTATCCATTTAGTAAACTTCAAGATAAATTGCCTATGGGTCTTTTGGTTCGATAAGATTCTGTATATAATTCAAGTAACTGAGATGTAATACGTTATAATATGTTTAAGAAATGTTAATTATTTTTAAGTATATTTTAAACGACGTCTAATAAAATATATTTGCCATTTACAATCATTACAATGGACAACTTTAGTTTTATTTTAAGAGACAGATGTGACAAATGTGTCATTCTGTCTCCCCGAAGGAGTGACAGAATAGTTAAAACTTCAAAACAGCACAAGACATTTTGCCACCTTGTGTTCAGAGTACCCACGTTGGTTGGACAGTGTACGTGGAAAGTCATGTGATGTTCAGAAGTATTATTACCTGCATTCACAAAGAACCTATAAGGTGTTAGTTTTATGCTATTTGGCTACGAAACCCTAAAATAAGCATAAATTTTAGGTATGTGTACAGGCATACCGGGACAAATTTAACATCCTGGCAATAAGACCAATTGTGTGAAGTGTATACTAGGCAGCAAACCATACTGTTCTTTACATTTGTAAAAAAAATATGAGTAAGCACGCGGGTGATCGGGTCGTCGCCATCCGAGAGAAGCTATGGCTTCTCTCGAGACCCGATGGCTGGAACCCACTGAGCTCCAATTAAACTTTGTAAGTATGCAAGCTGAATACTTCGTGAAAGAAAATATTGTAAAAAAGATAGAAAACGAAATGCAAGGATGGTTTGGTCATGTAGAGGATGGATGATAGTAAATTGGTAGAAGAGATTTATACAGCCAATGTGGAAGGTAATGTCAGAAGAGGACGACCACGGAGAACACATTTAGATCAAATTGAGAATGTGCCTAAGAAGGCAGGCGTCCAAATCGAAGTGCGAAGAATAAAAGAGCATTTATGAAAAGACTGTGATGAATGTAGACGAAACGAGTTTTGCCAAGATCTTACAAAGTGGCGATCAATAGTCTCTGTATGTATACCCCAATGGGAACAAACGGCGTGAGTATATGTATGTAACACTTCGGTACCGCGATGTGGGATACCACACTTGGACTGAGAAGACGCAATGTGTGCGCGCGTTATCTGAATAAGATTCTAAAATAAAATCCAATTTTTTTACCTAGCATAGGGTAAATTCTTGGACATATGTTTCCTGGAATTCACCCTAGGGTTATTTTTCTAGGGTGACTAATCGGAATTAGCGGTGCGCGTGAGTCCGCCAATGTATACATTGGCAGTATCTCTATATCGTATGTGCATGTACGTTTAAGACAACCAAGAGTGAATTTAACATTTTCGAGGCAACTAGAAAGCAATATAGATCACCAGTTATCACTCATTGCCGCTTAAAAGCGCAAGTAAAAGATTGTTAAGTAGGCGCTAAGCAGCCGTGCTGATACGCCTGTGCAGTATCTACAACACCTTTCTGGGTACGTTGGCGCCCCTATGCTGCGAACATGGATGGGATACTAATGCCTCAATTACAGGAATTGACCGCGAATCTATCTTTGATTGTTTTTGTAAATATTTCAGATGTCTTTAATAGGTATAATATTACTACGAATAAAAGAGCATGTGTGAAGATTGATGGATGTGAACGAAGCTATAGAAGTTTGCCAGCATCGTACAAAGTGGCGATCGACAGTCTCTGCCTACACCAATGGCGTAAGTATGTTGTATGTATGCGAATGAAAAAGTTTGTTGTTGCTTATTCTACTTTTCAAAACATATCACCAACAATTTAGCATTTATAATTAATTTACTAAGAATAGATTTCTCAGACTAATAACGAAATTCGAACTAATAGCGTGGAACAGGGACATTAAGAAATTGATAAATTTTAACAAGGCGTGGCCTCTTAAAATAGTCAGGTCAGTGTGAGTCAACAAATTTTTAAACCGTAAAAATTTCTGTTGCAATACTACGGATAAACATAATGTTCTAAAATAAAATTTGTTCTCAATTTTATGTTGAAATACAAAATGGAACACTAATAGAAAACATCACATAAAATGCATTTTTATGTTAGAATTGCAGTTTTATTGACTGGTAAGCCAAAGATTTTATATTTGCATAAAATTTTGTAAACTAGGTATGGTATATTTTAGTTAATTGTATGATCTGTTACTAGTCTTATTTAAAGTAAAATTCTCATACTTACATAAGTTAGAAGCAGATCAATTGAGCAAGTCCTCGTTCTTAAGGATTTCTTGTTGTAGCATCATCAGAAATACATCTTCTATGAAAATTGAAACTGTCTAACCCTCATGGCTCATGAGATACAACCTGATGACAGACGTATATGGTCCTGCATTTCTTTTTTGGTACGGAATCCTTAGAAAACTCATATCAAAGTCCTAAAGTACACTCGTTCAAAATTTGACCGTGTCGTAGAGACAAGATCCAACAGAAAAAACTGAAATGATGAGTTACATGAAAAAGAGAATGAGGTAAAGTGTGATTCGCGAACAGTGCGGTGTGGAAAATAATAGTGTGTGCAAATGATAGAAAAAGGAATGCTAAGTTGGTTTAAGTTTAATAGGATAGATCTGATCTCAGTAAAGTGGTAAAAAAAAAACATAATCTAAAATTACAGGCCTACAACTCAAATTATGCCTACAGAGCCCATCCTACGAGCGTCACCACGGCAATCTTCACCAACCTGACCCATATTACAAATCCCAACCCCGTGAGGATAACTTCCCTCCACTCTACTCTCCTCTTCACTCCAGGATGAAACAAATCCACGAAGTCAAGAATGATCTCACCAATTTTAGAATGCACAAGAAATTGACGCATTTCAATAGGGACTACTTTTATCAGGATGAGGATGATGATCTCGATGAACGGGCTTACGATGATGATGATAATGAGGATATTGATGAAGATAATTATGGTAAGGCTAAGTTACTAAAAAAAACTTTAAGATAATATATATATATTGTTTACTGCTTAGTATCGGCTTAGAATGGCGCTTACCCATATCTGCTCGAGAGCGTTGTAAGAGGCTTTTCTGGATAATGGAGCTTTTCAAGTGATTTTTGAGCTATGCGCCTGGAGATCCACTAACAACAACCTTTATTTTACCACCCTTTTTCCAATCAACTTCCAAAATGACTATACATTTATAACTTTTAAGCTCTGGCTACCCCTTTTTGATCATATTCTATGTATGTATGTACGTAGGTATGTAATGAACCTATTAAAAATATTTTAAGTACTACCATGTTAGTGCGGCATTACCGCGGGTCAGCCTGCGGCGCTTCATGAATTGACTAGGCATTTAATTAATTGCGTTATTTCACCAGTTGACTGCGAAAGTATAACTCCCGCGAGTTAACATGACACCTGGCTCGACAAACAACCCTCCCCCCGCTATCCCGCGCAGCGCCCCGCTCTCGCCAGTAGCGTTAGCATCTCTGGACGTGCGCAAAATGTGTCACTTCAGTGAAAAGAAAGATATATATCAATTGGGGGTACTGAAGTATATCTTTCATTTAGTTTACTAGTTCATTTAGTTCAGTTCACAAAGAGTCGAAGAGTCACTGAAGCGAGATATCTGAACTATTAGTATGTGAAGTATGATATTGATGAATTGATAAGATTCCATTCAAAAACTACAATAACGATAATAATACATACAATATTTAGAATTTCTTTAAAATTGATATTTATTAATAAGTAGCCTTGTATATCAACCGAAATGAATAAAAAATGCTATTAAGTTCTAAAATAACATATGGGTCAAAATCAAAAGGCCAAGTTTTTTTTTGAAAAAAAAAAATAGAATCGTGTAAATATTTTTTCTTAAATTTTTATTGTTTGAAAGACATAAAAACATTTAGAAAATGAGATCAGAACAGATGAAAACATGAAAAATTGTTGCCGAACTTGCCTCCAAGTGGCATAGTTGTGATTGATAATGCTCCGTACCACTCATCGCAATCCGAAAAAATTTCGTGCCAGTCATCATTGAAGAGTGACATGCAAAGCTGGTTAACAAATAATAATGTAAGTTATGCTGCAAATATGACAAAACCAGAGCTATATCAAATTATAAGATTGAATAAGCCAGAAAAAAAATATGTGGTAGACGAATTATTAAGGGAGCACGGCCACGAGGTCGTACGTCTGCCACCCTACCACTGTGATCTTAATCCGATCGAATATATCTGGAATTTGATCAAACAAAGGGTGGCAGACAAAAATATCGATCAGTCGGAGAAACACATTGAAAAATTAACTAAAGAAGCGATTGTTTCCATAATTGCTGCTGACTGGAAAAAGAAGGTAAACCATGTACAGAGACTTGAAAAAGAATATTTGGTGCAAGATCGACTGCAGGAAACAAGAGAAAGGGAGTTTATTATTTCACTTGGGGGTGAAGAAAGCTGCGACAGTGAAGCGAGTGAGGGAGAAGAAAGTGACACTTCTATTATGTCAGGTATTGAAGAAATGAGTGATATTGATGAGTAATTATATTGAAATAAATCTATTTAATATTATATGTTTGTTTAATTTCTATCAGAAGTTAATTATTCTAGCTGTGTATATTATGTTAGCTGTGTAGTGTTGGCTTAGAATAACACTACCCCATTTCTGCCGGTGGGTGTAAGTAAGAGGTGACTAACGGTATTGGGGCTTTTTGGGCGATGCGGTTGGAGACCTATCACCAACAACTTTTATTTCACCATCTTTTCCCCACTCAACTTGCCAAAAGGAATGGAAGGAAAGGAAAGGAAAACTTGCTGAGGAATTTCTAGTTCCTTAGCTCTGGCTACCCCTTCTAGGGATTTATAGCTGTGAGTATATGCATGTAATTATACTATTTATTTAACGTATTTTGATAAGTTATTACGATAGATGTAATTTGATAACTATTAATCACAAATAAATATATACAGAGTATAAAGTAATCAGTGCTACAGCCAAAGGCTTTGTACCCATTGCGAAGGCAATGTACCCAACATACTGAACAATATCTGATATAAAAATAAATTTGCAACTCAATAAAAAAATAATTGTACCCCATTTAAAAAAGGTCAGCTGACTTTTATGCACTCAGTACTTTCAACAAACGTCAATCGAACAAGGTGTCATGTTAACTCGCGGGAGTTATAAAATCTTTTGTCTGTCTGTTTGTTCCGATTATGATTGCTGCATTGATGTGAAGGGTTTTTGACTGGCAGCTGTCAAGAGTAAAATGGCAACGGTTTTATTTTTGAAGGTATGAGTCGGTCTATTAACAAATAGGCTTTAAAAGTATTATATTATCTGTGCTCTAAAGTAAATATTTTTTTAGTTCGACAAGAACGTGCCACAACACTAGCTGCAGTGAGAACAAAAGCGGAAAATACAACGACATCAACAACAACAGAGGTTCCCAAAATTGATATGTAATAAAAAAGCACACTCATCTTCAAACCCCTTTGGCCCACCAGAAGGCGGCAGGGATAATGAATGTAACGAACATACATATATAAACATACGTACACAATGAGGTCACACACACGCCATTATTTATATTGGGACAGGCAGATATTAACCATTAATACTTTTACGATCAAACCTTTCACTTCATTTACCTTGATCAATCTTTTCATAAATTCCTTTCGCTCTGTATTATTCTGTATTATTGGTACCACTGAGCATGAGCAGTTCCTCACAGTAAATATGTCCCATATGAGGGGAGCGAGCCTACTGTGTATAAGATGAGTTGGCCATAGTCCACCACGCTGGCCTAGTACGGGTTAGCAGACTAACGACTATACTATTATGATAGTGTAGTCGAGACCGCCGTCGCCGCCGCCGACTTAGCGTGCCCTCTGATGAACATAATCATCGTAGTTTTTGGATAATAAGTTGGTATAAGCCTGCATTATCTTTCCAAACTGGGTTAAATGTAACCAATTAAATTTATGAGTTTACCCCTCCTGGGGACAGAACCCGAGACTAACGGATTTAAAGCCTAGCGCTTTACCATTAGACCACGGAGGCAGTTCACATGGTGCTAAAGATTATGGAACATTGAGAAAGTGGTTAAACCAGTATTAAAAGTGATACTCGGATACTATTATGTTATCCGTGGGGCCTACTGAACACTATATTTATAATTTATTAGGAACACTTGTTTAGGACAGAACACCCGCCAATAATGCATGATCAATATCATGCATGTGTCTTTTCTAAACTCATATGTGTGGTTAATTTATCTTGATTGTTAGCGTTAAGAAACCCCCATGACTCAGTTGTGCTGTAATGTGACAGTTTATTCTTACAAAACGACGATAGACCTGCCCCTAATACGTGAGTACGCTGTCCACGGAAAACGTGGGTACACTGAACACCAGTTGACAATGTGACGTGATGTTCAGAAGTATTAGTACCGCTGCCAATCCCTTCGGAGATATACGACTCGAATTGAGTCTTTGAGACTCGTTTTTGTTAAATGCCATCTTACTTTCTCCCAATCTCTATATTATCCCATACTATCTTGTAGTTCCCTTTATTCATCGGGTTTGGTGATCAAAAAAGAAACTCCATAGATTTTACCATCTCCGATTCTCTGTCTGTGTATCTGCCCGTCCGCGGCATAGCTCATAGAAACTTAGTAGAATACAAAATTATAACGCCATAAAAGTAGTACCTACGATAAAACTATGAAAAAGAATACAGGATAGTAAAACTACTGCAACTGTTCCCGCCTGGGTCTAATTGTCTCAATGTGCGAAATGTTCAGCGCCAACAGGCAAGGCAACAAAATATTCTGTATAGTTTTACTGTTATTTTTATAAGAGCGCAAAATTTAAAGATATCAATATATTTTTACAACAAAACCCATGACGACATGTTTCGCATACAAGCGTAGCCTAGGTTCATCTGACCCTGATTCCGGCATGGTTATTATGAAATATTTATGTATGCCAGTTCAGTGTTATGTGCTGCGTAGTGTCGACTTAGAATAGCACTAACCCATTTATTCTCGCGCTTGTAGCTTCGCAGAAGCGGTTTAGGCTTTGGGTTTTTCAAGTGAATTGAATTGATGGGTGATGTTTCTGGATACCCCACTCCCCACACAATTTTCAAATTGGCCGAGAAAAATCTAGTTTTGAAGGTTTGGCCTTCTGTCTTTGGGATTTATAACCGTGATTACATGTATGTTGGTACTACTATTAGAAAACTGAATCAATCGTCAGAATTTATATTCATTAAGATGATTCTGTGCCTCAAAGAGCACACTGTCTGCGTGGTGGACTATGGCCAAATCACCCTATGCAGGGTATAGTAGAGCAAGAGCCCGCGACGGCCAGACCTTAGTTATAGTATAAAGTCTAAAAGTTTCTCTGTGTATGCCCACTATACAGGTAAGAACGATCCCAGGCTATGAAACTTGGGTCGCCCCGGCTTTGGCAGGTAACAGGTAGTAAAGGTGTGTAAAAATGTATCTCAAATTAGGTATAGTATAAAGCTTAGTTTTCATATATTTTATTAGTGGTGATCTTAGAAATCGCCTCGTCCTCAGCCAGACACTTAGTACAGTTGCAACCCCCTGCCAGACACCCTTAAAGTACGGTTAATTTTAATGATGTACTTTAGTTATAGTATAAAATCTGAATTTTATATATGTTATTTGGAGAACTATAAAATGATGTTTCCTCAGTAGCCAGACAATTTAAATGGTTCCCCTATATTGCCAGACACGTTAAAGGTCTATTCGCTAGGTGCAAAGTAGGAGGTGGGGGAACACGAATCGATCACAGCGCGCACTGTGGCAAAAAAAGGAACATTCGGCGGCTAATCAAGTGTAATTGAAATGATAGAAAATATTGATAGTACTAAAATTGACAAATAATGCCAAGTTAATATAATATAATAATATCGACTATCCAGCGAATATAGTAATCCGAAGTGTTGATACAGACATTATTGCTATAATACTTGCTCATATGCACCACCTAAAAAATGATTCGTTTGTTTGGATGCTGACGGGAACTGGAAACAACTTAAGGTACGTGGACCTAACAACGATACATGCAGAATTAAGATAATCTGTTTGTCAAAGCTTACCTGGATTTCACGCTATAACAGGGTGCAATTATAACCCTGCATTATTCAGGAAAGGAAAATTAAAACCTTACAAGCTATTGAAAAAATCTAATGAATTCCAGAAAGCTTTCATTAAGTTCGGTGGCAGTGAATTAATTGAAAATAAAGACGAACAAGAAAACGTATTTAATATTATTCAAAAATTTATATGTAATATACAGGGTGTAATTGTAACGACTGTTTTCAATGAAAAGTATGATTAATTATCACGTATAGAGGCAGAATTCGTTGAAAAAAAACACACTTATTTTTTTTCAAATTTTGTTAAAATTTGCACTAAGAAAGTAGTACTATTGACACCAACACGCTCAATGTGTGCGTGAAACGCGATGACAAGGCGGGCAACTCAGCTGACAGCTGCGACCTGCCGTGACCCTTAACCGGCGGCCAAATCAAATCAAGGCCAGTAAAGTAATCAATCGAACTTAGCTTCTAATATCTTCTTATTTTTCACATGTTATTATTTGACGTGATAAATTTGAATAACACTACCCCATAGTTAATACTGCGTTGGAATGCGGCAGTATGTTCAGAGAAAAATTCATAATTCGTAAACATCGATCGCCGCGAAATTCAAAATCTGCATACGTATCAAGTCGGGCGGGCTTGTCGGCATTTTATCCAAGGAACAGTATTAGTACTAAGTTAGTTGTTTGTAGCTCATTGTGTTTGTGTCGCTTATGATTGGATGTCACTTTGATTTTTCGCATTAATTTTCGGAGTGTGAGTTCAGTTTTAGTATCTTGTGTTGTGATTGTGTTGAGTAAATATGGCGTACACGAACCAGCAAAGTTCAGTGTTGGTGTTTTATAATAGTCCAAGATCCCGGTGCCCCCAGACGTTACTTATTTTCTCATAAGAAATATAAATGGGATAAAGTAGTGTTAGTACGTACTTTGAGTGTGTGCATACCTGCTACCTTGGGTCGACGGCCAATTCATAGGTACCAGGTGCTAAAGGTAGATAAATTCAGTGCTGATTTTTCTTAAATTCTCAGTGCTGATTTTTACATATGTTTTAGATATTGTTGTTAAAAATTAATAATCATTATTGCCAGACACTTTCCATCGGCGCTTACCCTTACCAGACGCTTTAAAGCTTCAAAAAAAAAATAACACATTCTTACTTACAATCTCTTGTTCAGACTTAACGCCTGAACAAAATATTACGCAAGAATACAATCAAGAAAACAATTGCCGTCACCCGTACGTCAGGCGCTTAAAGATACTATATACAAATCTGTCTACTCATGTCACTTAACCTACGACCGTTGTACCATTAACAACCTTTTAAAATATATTAATTTGTAAAGCATTGTAAGCATTTAATTTACACCGTCTATCCACCAAAGATAGAACACGTATAGTAGCCTAAGTATAAGAAAGATATCCATAAATAGATATCTCTCTCACACTCAAGCGTACAAATAATGACCTCGCGCTTATACACATAGCGACACTTTATGTGTGTCTGGGGGGATGTTTGACCCCTCCAATTGGTCTGGCTGCTGACCAGGGGTGTTCAAATAGTTCCCCAAGGATCATACATAAAAATTAAGAGTGAGATTGTAAGTAAGAATATGTTATTTTTTTTAAAGCTTTAAAGCGTCTGGTAAGGGTAAGCGCCGATGGAAAGTGTCTGGCAATAATGATTATTAATTTTTAACAACAATATCTAAAACATATGTAAAAATCAGCATTGAGAATTTAAGAAAAATCAGCACTGTATTTATCTACCTTTAGCACCTGGTACCTATGAATTGGCCGACGACCCAAGGTAGCAGGTATGCACACACTCAAAGTACGTACTAACACTACTTTATCCCATTTATATTTCTTATGAGAAAATAAGTAACGTCTGGGGCCACCGGGATCTTACTCTATAATGTTAATTCTCAAAATGTTCTGCGTTTTGCGCAAATAAAGGTGATAGCCCGGATCTGCCACTGCCAATCAAAACGGGGTGAGTTATTTTTATTCGTATTCTTTAGTTAAGTGTGATAGAGTACAGATACACCCGTTTAGAGCCCTTTAGCCCCGAGAGAGTTTAGTAAACACCAAGAACTCCTCCAATTTCGATGTCGGTTAATGAATGAATAGGTATCTCTTGCGCACTTTATTTTATGCCACGTAAATGCATCGTTTCGAGGGTCTCTATTTGTTTTTAACTTTATTATCTTACGCTCATTAAGTACATACATTACATACATACTCACGCCGTTACTACCCTTTGGGGAGGCAGAGATGTAAAGTAAAACGAGAATATTTAACGAACTGGCGGAACGACCCGTATCATTAAAATTAACCGTACTTTAAGGGTGTCTGGCAGGGGGTTGCAACTGTACTAAGTGTCTGGCTGTGGACGAGGCGATTTCTAAGATCACCACTAATAAAATATATGAAAACTAAGCTTTATACTATACCTAATTTGAGATACATTTTTACACACCTTTACTACCTGTTACCTGCCAAAGCCGGGGCGACCCAAGTTTCATAGCCTGGGATCGTTCTTACCTGTATTGTGGGCATACACAGAGAAACTTTTAGACTTTATACTATAACTAAGGTCTGGCCGTCGCGGGCTCTTGCTCTACTATACCCTGCATAGGGTGATTTGGCCATAGTCCACCACGCAGACAGTGTGCCCTTTGAGGCACAGAATCATCTTAATGAATATAAATTCTGACGATTGATTCAGTTTTCTAATAGTAGTACCAACATACATGTAATCACGGTTATAAATCTATATATATGGGCTATGTTAAAGAATTAATGCAACCTTTATTGACAGGAACCGACAACCCAGTATGACTGGAAAAAGGACTACGATGCTATATACAAGGTAATATATCGATGTGTAGTGTCGACGAAGAATTGAACATACCCATTTCTGGCCGCGGATGTCGTGTAAAATGACTAAGGGCATGGGGCCTTTGAAATGGATATTGAGCGATGTGGCTGGAGAATCGTGACCAAACATTTTTCCCTATATCTAAACCCAAATATGGTTAAGAATTTGTTGATTTTGAGGCTCTGGGTTCTTTTTAGGATTTATAGCCGTCAGTGAAGATAAATACCCATATAGGTAAGTTGTCATTAACAATAGTTTTTTAACCATACATATACTTTGTCATGGTACGAAGATGGACGACAGTACAGAGTAGAAATAATTTTACCTCTAGTCGTGCCATTAACTCTGTTCCTCATATAAACATACCGAGGCTAACGAAAAAAGTCTAGTGATATTTTAAATGATTTTATACAACAAAATTTTACTTATACACATTTTTCTAAACATTCTGGCCTAAGGCCAGTGGCCTTATATATATTCAATGCAATAGAGGCGGCTGTCTTCACTAAATATGCTTGAGGAGATTGAAATTTTGATGAAGTTTTCTCTGGCCGTAATTATCTTTGCTTACTGATTGGTATTCTTCGGACTCTTTTCTGGAAACTTTGATAGCTGTTGCTGCTCGCGGTCAACTGACACTTGGCATATCATTGATAGAAGACAACTCATGCTATCATGCATCAGATTGCTACATGTAAAGAAATGTTGCTCAGGTAAACAAATTGTTATATTTTAAATGGTTTTAGCACGCTGAAATCTCGACTACGAATATACTGGGTGTCAAACGTATTACCTCACTATTGAATTTTCAAAAGTGGCCGATGAATTTCTCATTCGGAAGCTCTACCAATCCCATTTTAGGATTAAAGACGGAAGTAAAGTTAAGTATGAGTAAGTGTTGTGTGAGGTGCACGATTTTGTCAAGAGTGTCCGATTTGTGATCAAATGAGGACTAGTTTTTTTTTTGTAAATGATATTTTATCCGCAGAGAGCCTCATCGCTAGCCGATCTACAGAAGCGCTACGTGTCCAGCAACATAACGACGACGCCGGAGCCCCAACCAATGGTATACCAGCCGCAGGACGAGCGCGCCGTGGAGGTGCTGAAACGCGACCCCCATCTTAGCAACCTCATCAGTAACTACATGCAACAGCTGAAACTGGCAGCGCTGCGGCGAGCCATCACTAGGTTGCCACGAAAAAAAACTAGCAGGAAACATTTGTCTGTAGTTTCATTTCTTCGGGGTTCTTGGGATTTGAGCAAAGAACGGGAAAGTACAATTTCAAAAAATCATATGGATTAAATAGAGGGTAGTTATATTAGAACCTTGTCCATGAGATTGAACCTGCTCAAGTTACACCCTAAATTCAATGCGATCTATTTATGCACCCTTACTTGTTTAAGTTAGTAATGGAACCTATCAAAAACGTAAAGATGATTATTTTATGCGCTCCAAAACAAAAGAAAAATACAGGCGTTAAAATTGACACAGAAGTAGCTAGGTAACAAGTCAAACCGACTGATATACCAGTAGAATAGAACTCCCCTCTCAATAATGTAGTAGGAGCGACACAGATGCGCCGAGCGACTTATTTCAGCAACTTCGTGCGACAGCTGAGGTATTCTGGATGCTGCGGTTAGCCATCACTAGCCAAAGAAAACAACAGGGAGGAAACATTTGCCTGTAATTTCTTTTCCAAAATGCGACAATTTGAGGGGCGAGCGAGTCGCTTAAAATGAATCTAGTTGATTAACCGTACATTATACATGGATATTTGTTATGAAGGATAGTCTTACGAGGTGCCTTAAGGTTTGGGGGCCTTTTAAGTCTAAAGTGCAATATCCACTGAGCCCGCCGGGCTGCCAGCAAAGCCTGCCGCCACAACCCGGCGGCCTGTAAGAAAAGAATCATTTCTAACCTATGTATGAAAACTAGGCGGCGGTCCGGCGGGCCCAATGTGTATTGCACTTTACATTGTGAGTAAGCCCACGTAGGTAAGTTGTTATTAATAGCGTGACAGTGCATTTAAACAAAAACAGCGATAGGCCTGCCAGGGGGCATATGTCTATGGATACACATGAGAGCTCTGATCAAGCAAAACGTACTCTGAACCCAAGTTGACATTAATGTAAAGTGATCTTCAGAAGTTTAGTATCTCTATCACCCCATCGGGGATATATGGCGTGTACGTGTGAGTTCAGTGGGTTTTAGCATATGTTACTAGAGACTTATCACAATACATCATTTATTACACAAAATAAAAATATCATTCAATAAAGCTTATAACGTCCTATATGAATTTACACCATGTCGTGCACCATATATTTTGAACATTAAGACAACAAATGATTATAAAGTTAAACAGCACATTAAATAGTTACGAACTGCTAGATTTCAGGAATTTTTAATATTGGTTTTTACAAAACAGGGTAAACAATAATTAAATTTTAATGAATTCAATAAAAAGATATATATTAAAATTAAAACAGATTACATAATTTAAAAATCAAACATGTTTCACTTTTATATAGCCAATATAGTGAGTAGAGTTACTTTTAGAATTATTTATATCAATACACTATGTATAGTTTTGTCTAGCTAATTCAGGATTAAATTGTGAGTTATATTTAGGTTTTAATCTAGTTGTGTGTGTGACCGGTGTGTTAACTAAACATGGACCTGCCAGGCTTGCCAAATATGAATCTGTTTTAAGCTTTTCTTGTTGTTCACGTTTAAGTCTTGCCGCTCTTAGTTTCTTGAGCTTTTCTTCTTTAGAACATTTATCATTGCTTTTATTTTTTGACTTTGTCTTA
This sequence comes from Bedellia somnulentella, assembly GCA_963576735.1. Classification (NCBI taxonomy): domain Eukaryota; kingdom Metazoa; phylum Arthropoda; class Insecta; order Lepidoptera; family Bedelliidae; genus Bedellia; species Bedellia somnulentella. The sequence continues at coordinate 10,510,610 of OY755183.1, forward strand.
CACTCACTATCTTGGCTGCTTTTTCTTTTACTTTTATTACTACTTGTCTTGTGACAAAGGTGTTTAAACTTATTCAATGGGTCTAGATATTTTTTCTTTTTATAACTTATTTCTCCTTCATAGACATCTTCTTCTGCCGGTTTAGGGTTACCATAAGCATCCTTTATCACTAATTTATCATATGTACATCTGATATCATTTGACTTCTTAAATCTTGTTTCCCCTGGTAAAGTCTCATACCAGTTCTTTTTTTTAAGAGCCTCATTGGTATCTTGCCCCAAATATGTTAAATATCCAATTTTCTTCTCATATTCTTCTTGCTTGTCTTTAACTTCCTTATCATGATCTTTATTTGTTTTCGTAGTACATGTTTCAAAGTTACTGAATAAATTTATGTGCCCTTCCGATTCCTTATTTGTAGAAGCCGGTATAAGATCTAAACCTGCTTCTTCCAGCTTTTCCTTACTTTTGTTTTTAAGCAATTTTAAGCGAGCTTCACGATTTGCTGTTTCTATTCTCTTTTGTTCCACTCTCTCCTTCTCTGCTGCTTCAGCTTCATCTTTTCGGACTCTTGCAATGTTTTCTCTAGTTCTGACATGCCAGCTGGAAAGTATATGAATGAAGATTATAATCAGGGTTAATTAATACATAAAACTTAAAAATAAACAGAAAGTTATAATCTAGCTTATCAACAATTAGAACTATCAGGTCTAAGCAATTGAATATAATAATGAAGATGGGAAGGCTATATACAGTACAGAAGACAGGTAATAAATAAGGTCAAGCAATGGTTTCAAGGAATGAAACGAGCACTGGAATAATAGTGAAAGTGGATATATTGCGATATATTAACAAATCTTCCAAACAGTCTTCTTTCAATTCTTTTGCCTTTTGTTTTGCTGCTATGTGATATGATTTAATAGCACTTTTAGAGCCGACAATGTCACTATAGTAACCAGTTTTTCTAAGGCGCTCGCACATACCCCTACCCAACCCCCAACATTCTCAAAAAACTTTTTTTTAAATCGATTGTTTATTGGAATACCTTATCAAAATTTGGATAAAAATTGTTGGTCTTATTTAAAATCACATTTGCCACCTCGCTTAATTATTTTGAAGTGGCGGAGGCGCGCAAAGAAAATGATACAGCAGCATTCTACAGTTAGATTCTTCGCTACTTTTCCTTACTTTCTTCGCCAACTGGCCTGCGACTGGCGCTCGCCACTCGATAAAAAGATGACTAATAAACATGGATGTCCGTGAGTATATGTATGGTATATGTAATAAACATAATTGTCAGTGTAGCAAGCCAAGTTGAGGATTTCTTACTGAGGATGATTTGTCAAAAATGGCATACCATATCCTTCTTCCTTACAACAACTTCAACCTAACTATGATCAATCTTTTCCCCCTGACTATAAAATAACATCAATATATATACATTCTCAAATCTATTTTTACTAATTAAAATAAAAAATTTGAAATCAAATTGTGGGGAACATATAATAGGCTGTGTCGTGTCCACTTAGAATAGCACTACCCTATTTCACTCATAGGTGTTAGGAGGGAATTTTAAGTGTTTATTGGCCAATGCGGTAGGATACCCATCACCAACAACGATTATTATATAATCTTTCCCCCACTTCATTTCCTAAAGAGGCTGAGGTATTTACTTTCTGACCGAGGTTACATTTTTTTCTTCTAAAAGGCTGTGTATGTTGGCACGCTTTTACACACACATTGGGTTTTTAAGCGGCTTAAAATATTCAGTCAAATAAAAACTCGCTTATACACTCATAGTTCTGATTGGGGTAGGAAGATAATAATGATTGCTACTTAGCACAATCTTGACAAATCTCCCTTGCTCCCTTACATTCATTATTCTTCTTATAAATGCTCTTTAATTCTTCTCACTTCTGACCCCCACCTTTATAAAAATCTGGTCTAGAAATGAAAACCCAAACAAACCACTCAAAAGCGGTACCTGCCTCAGGGTAAGCACCTACCTATTTGTTACGTTATTATATGTTAAACATGATCTAAACAAAGACAAGGAACCAATTTTTCTATTGAATCACTCATATAGAGTTCTTTTACACACCAAGGCAAAGGTTCACGTGTTTTATCATACATATACTCACGTGGTTAGTTCTCATTGGAGTAGGCAGTGATTACCAATTATTATTTTCGGAAGACATTTTTGTTTCTCGCCTCTCCCATGGCCGAAAATGAAAATATAAATTTTAAATGGGAGAGGCGGTACTCCCCGACAAAAGCACAGTCGGTCGGGGTCAGGGAGTCAGGTTCAAGAACCGACGGACGATCCGAGCCGTATCGAGCAGCACCGCTTTCTGCATTTGTGCTGGAACCGACACGCCACAGAAATCCAACCGCCTCAAGTTGGTCGCGAGGCTGGTTGGAATTAACCCGTTCGCGGACAAAACAATTGGGATTATTTCTGTCGAAGTCACACCCCACATGTCGGTGATCTCGTGAGCCAGATCGAGATATTTCCGACGCTTCTCGGTTTCGGCTTTCACGAGACCCTCGTCATGAGGGATAGTGACATCCACTAGAAATACCCTCGACTGCGACCGATCCCATACCACGATATCAGGCTTATTCGCTAGAATAGTCCTGTCCGTGATAACGGATCGGTCCCAATAGATTTTGGCACGGTCGTTTTCTAGGATTGGCTCCGGCAGATACTTGTAATACGGCAGCCTCTGTTGCAAGAGTCCGTATTTCAGAGCGAGCTCCTGATGCAGGATTTTGGCTGCTTGGTTGTGTCTGTGCAAGTACTCAGTGTTAGCAAGAGCCGAACAACCGGAAATAACATGCCTAAGTGACTCTCCGGGACGGCCACATGCTCGACAAACGTCTGTGGTACCGTCCTTTAGGATGTATTTCCGATAGTTCCGCGTCTTGATAACCTGGTCTTGTATTGCACAGACAAAACCTTCGGTTTCCCCAAAAAGGTCCCCGAAACGCAGCCAATGCAGGGAGGCTTTACGGTCCACGAAAGGTTCGTGAAGTACCTTGTAAAACCTCCCGTGCAGCTCCTTCTCTTTCCACACGGACTCCCGATCAGAGGTGCTAAGTACCTCCGGGGTTCGCCAATCCTGTGAGGCCAACGATAAGGGAGTCAGTCCTTTATCACTAGCGACCACCTCTCCCCGAATACTATCATCCGTCATCGTCAAAAAATAGTTTCTGAGGTTGCATACCTCGCGGTTGTGCATGGTTTTGACACTCAAAAGGCCTCGACCACCACACTTCCGCGGGATATACAATCTCATAACCGACGATCTCGGATGATGCATTCGATGAGAGGTCATCGTCGTGCGGACTCGTCTGTCCAGAGCGTCTAGTTCGGACTGAGTCCATCTGAGCACGCCAAACGTGTACATCAGTACAGGCATGACCCAGGAGTTAATGGCTCGGATCCTATTAACGCCCGACAAGTAGCTATTAAGCACACTTTTCAGGCGTTCATAAAACTCCTCGCAAACACCCTGTTTCACGTCTGCCACCTTCACACCGATGGTTTGTGACATGCCCAGATACCGGTATGTTTCAGCCTCGGAGAGTGCCCTCAAATGATTGGTGCCGACATCGACACCATCAGAGTGCACGACATGCCCCTTCTCGACATGAATGACCGCACACTTATCGACCCCGAGCTCCATCTTGACGGAACCACTGAAATCATTAGTGATCGTCAGTAGCTCCGCCAATCTGTCAGCCGTGGGGGCGTAAAGCTTCAGGTCATCCATGTAAAGGAGATGAGGCAAGCGTGGTCCGCCTCTCCGAAACTGAAAACCTGTCCCTGAATTCTCCAAGAGTGTACTTAGAGGATTCAGGGCCAAGCAAAACCAAACTGGACTCAGGCAATCGCCCTGGAAAATCCCTCGCCTTATATCAATTTGGTCATCCGCTGACCGTCTAAACTCAGGATCGTTCTCCAGCACCCCATACACTGCCCGAGGAAGTGTCGAACTGTACTTTCAATTTTGTACAGCTCGAGGACCCCCATGAGCCATGAATGAGGTACCGAATCGAACGCCTTCCTGTAGTCTATCCAGCCAGCGGAGAAGTTCCGACGGTTGCGTTTGACCAGTTGGCCTACGACCGCGTCGATGAGGAGCAGCTCCTTGCTACCGCGACTACCGCCCCTACATCCGTTCTGAGCTCCAGAGATCACATTGTTATCAACAATGTGTTGAGTAATCTTGGAGCTCAGAACGGATGTCAAGGTCTTGTAAATTGTACAAAGACAAGTAATGGGGCGGTATTGTGATGGATCCGCGGTAGCATCGCTCTTTGGAGCTAAATGAGTGACCCCAGTAGTTAAGAAGTTCGGGAGCGTCCCACTCTCGAGGGCGCTTTGGAACTGACGGGCGAGAGTAGCGTGACAGCGCGTGAACCCCTTCAACCAGTAATGGTGCAATCCGTCCGGCCCTGGACTTTTCCAGTTCGGAGCCTTACGGATCGCAGCCACCACATCCTCCTCGGATATGTTGACGGGGTTCATGGGCGCTATGGGCTCGCACGCTCCCTCGACCGCCTCGAACCATCGGCCCTCTTCGTGATTAACAGGCAGCGACCAAAGCCCACGCCAAAAGGCAACCACATCGACTTTTTCCGGTCGCTGACCCGTCGAAACCACATCGGGACGCTCCAAAGTTCTGTAGAACTTCTTCTGGTCACTCATGAAGAGACGATTCTGTTGGTACCTCTTTACCCTTTCAGAATATCGCCTAATTCGCTTACCCCAAGCAGCGATCTTCTGCTTCAGATCATCGATGCGCTCCACCAGTTTACAGGCAAACTCCGGTGAGTTGTCAAAGACATTCTCACCAGGGAATGCCTCCCTGACGAAGCGCACCACCCTCGGCCTATTGTTGCCTGATCTGAAGCTGGTCAGTTTGCCGATGAGGACCCTGGCCCTTGTGATACGGCTTTCAATCCGCCTCATCCAGGCTGGTCTAGTTCTAGTCCTGGGACTAGTACTGCCAGCCTGGCGGGAGCCACCAGCTCTTGTTGGCGGCATCCTGACGCCGACAAATTGACAAACTGTCATTGCGGCGCCAAAGAGAATTGAATCCGTATCCCAAAGGTCCATGCTGCTCTCTAAAAATGAGGGCAGCATGTTATTGACGGCCTCAACGACATCCCGAACCTTGATGCTGAGAGGAACTCGGGGCAGCCTTGGCCTCCTTTCGAGAGGCACTTGGCGATATTCCAGGATCGTCTCTTCGAGTGCGCTCCTCACCAAATCCAAATCCAGGGAGACTGTTCCCCAATCGCTTTCCGCACCACCCACATCCGGCAGGTTAGCAATTGGCTCCCTCCGTACTTCCCGTTCAGGGACTGGAGGGAGAACCTGCAAAGGTGGCTCTTCGTCTAGCGGGGGAACAGCCTCGCGTCGCAATTGTTCGAGTTCGGTAGTGCTAAAAAGTTCTGAGCGCTGTATGTACCGAACTCGATCCGCCAGGTTTTGTTCTGTGACGGTCAAATTGGGCTCCAGCCGCTGAAATTCGCGGAACATTGCTGCCCGATAACCCGTCCGCCCAGTTCTTGATCCTGAGGCCCTAAGGTAGGCCCGCATGGCATTTCTATTCATATCAACCGTCCATGCCATGCGGCGCCTAGCTCCACCAGCGGCGGGCACCGACTGCTGGGACTGAGTTGCCCCAGTCCCAACCGATGCCAAGCCATCTGGTGGCTGAGGTGGTCGCGCAGACCGGCCAGGTGGTCGGGCCGGTCCGCGACGGCTGGGGGACCGCATGCTGCCACGTCCAGCCCCAGCTCCAGACGCGCCCCAGCGATAACCCCTGGGGAGCGGCCCTATACGCTCATCGTCGTCTTGCATACCATTACGATGAGCAAAGATTCACCCGGGGTTTCACTCACTTGCCCCGGGGAGACCGTTATTGCTCTATTTTGCGCTGAGACCAGTTTGTAGACACGGTCAACACCTACAAACTCAAGCGCTGACTATTTGCATTGCTGGAATGGCAAGCTGGTAAACATTTCATCCTGCCATTCCAACAATGGGCGGTGGGGTCGTCACATCCCTACGCCTTTTTATTATTTATTATCATTATTATTATTAGACGAGCGGTAAACGCCACGGGTTTCCGCACTGAGCCCGGCATGGCGGACCATTGTACGTGGACCAAGTGGTCAACTAGCTCTCCCAGCCTAATTCCGTCCAGAAGGCAAGTAGCTTATCCAGGTCAGCTACCGCCCCTGGGAGCGACTTTATTGTTCCTATAGTGTTTTTTCGGATATCGGCCACTCCAGTGCATTCCTGGAGCACGTGAGCGACCGTCTCATCAGCCTTCATGCACGCACGGCATAGAGGGCTATCGGTGATGCCTATGGTGTGTAAGTGTTTGTTTAATGTGGTATGTCCTGTAAGTATTCCAGCCACTGTCCGCAGGTCCTTCCTACTAAGTCGTAGTGCGCGCCCGGTCAGCTTTATGTCAAGGGTTGGCAAAGTTTCCTTTGACTGTCTGCAGCCAGGCTCTTCCTGCCAGTGTGACTTGGAGAGAGAGTGTGAGCGTTCTCTTAGCCACGCACGCAGCTGACCAAAAGGCAGGGGGATAATCGGTTCAGGACCCTGCAGGACTAGTCCTGAAGTGAACACACAGCGATCCAGAGCCTGTAGCACAGATGCACTGTCCGAGATGATTTTGACATGCATATCGGACAGCGCACGGGCTTTGATTGCCATTGCCGCCTCAGTTATTCCAAGACACTCCGCTTGGAATACCGTATTGTGGTGGCCTAGGCTTTTGGAGATTTTGATATTGAGGTCTTGTGAGTATACGCCCGCTCCAGTCCCTTGGTTGGTCTTGGAGCCATCTGTATACACACGCACCTCTTTAATATCGGAGTAGTCATGTTGTTCCTCTTCGAGTACAACAGTGTAGTTGTGCTTGGTTATAATGGTTTTTGTTATCCTATCACATGGTGCAGCAAGTAAGGGCTGATATTGGATGGCCGCTGTGTAAATATTAGTGTGTAGGATTCTGGAGTCATTTTTGAGGTGTCCTGCCTTTTTCAGCCTAAGTGAGGACATCGCTGCCTCTTGCTGTATGTGTAAGTGTAAGGGCGGCAGATTCAGTAGCACCTGAAGAGCTGCCGTGGGTGCGGTTCTCATACAGCCCGTGATGGCCATGCAGGCAAGCCGTTGCATTTTTTCTAGGTCGTTTTGGGCTGTTGTTAATCTAGTTCTCGACCACCAGACCAGTGAGCCGTAGGTTATCACAGGTCTAATAATGGTGGTATAAAGCCAGTGTACAATCTTAGGTTTTAATCCCCAGTTTTTACCTAGTATCCGCTTGCACTGCCATAGCATAGCGCTGGCTTTTTTTATTGTGTTATCTAAATGTGGTTTCCAGCTCAGTTTGTCATCTAGGGTAATTCCTAGATATTTACCAGTCTTGGAAAGAGTGAGTTGGGTTCCAAAGAGTTTTGGAAGTTCAAAAGGGGGGAGTTTCCTTTTGTGAGTGAAAAGAGTTAGTTCAGTCTTTTTAGGGTTTACTTTCAGGTCGTATTCGTTACACCATGTCTCCACTACTCTTAATGTTTGACCCATTTGATTGCAGAGCATGTTTACATGATTTCCATTTAGTAGGATAGTGAGATCATCCGCGTAGCCTACAGTAAAGTAGCCTCGGGCATTAAGCCTCCTAAGTAGAGAGTCGACCACCATGTTCCATAGGAGTGGGGAGAGGACCCCCCCTTGGGGGCATCCTCTTGTCACAATGGCTCTGGTGGTGTCTTTTAAGGTTACTTGGACCGCTCTGAGTCTCAACATGTTAACAACCCAACCCCTGAGTGTGGAGTTAACACGGAAGTCTTTCAGAGTTTTCTCGATACAAGGTATGTTAGTTTTATCGAAAGCACCTTCAATATCTATGAAGGTGCCTAGTGTGGATTCTTCCAGTCAGTGTCATCAGTATGATGACAGTCTGGGAAGTGGCAGTCTAGGAGCAATTTATGTGTTTCTGTATCTGTCGTGGTGTATGTATTATCAGGTGTTTTGAGCGGCCCTACGGTGATTACCAATTGCCACATTGTATGTTGCTGGCAAACCTCTCTAGCAACATTCACATCCATCAATCTTTTCATACTCAAGCATGCATTACAGGCTCTTTTATTCTTCATACTTCGGACTCCATCCTGCCTTTATGAGCACACTCTCTATTTGGCCCATATGTGTACCCCCAGGTTGTCTACTAACATTACTTTCCACCTCTGGTCTCTTTCACCAAATTACTAACATCCATACATACAATGGCATACTCTCTCATTACGCAAACCAACTCAACTCAAAAAGTGTTTATAACATTTAATTACTTGAGGATTAAACACTTTTTGAGTTGAGTTGGTTTGCGTAAAGAGAGAGTATGCAAATAAATATAACATTTAATTACTTTAGGATTATTTATCTTATCAAAACATACCTCTTTTTCGGTAATATGTTCATGGCTCTTGTTCTTCTGTAACACACAGTTTAGTAAAGATTGTAATATAGGATAGATGCGATAGAAATTCCAACAAAATAAAATAACAATTTAATTTTAATGTTTAAATCACAAGTATGGCATGGAATAAATAAATAATAGTGAAGTGAGTGACAGTGACCATTAGTGTTGCCGAATAATCGATTGTGTATCGATTATCAATCGATTGTGCAAATTGGGCTCAAATAATCTAATAATTGATAGTATCGATTAAATCAATGGCTAGATATTAATCTTATGACAATGTAATCGATCATAAAATTGATACCAAGTTTTGAAGCAATACTATCGATCTAATCGATTTAATTGTAGATTGATCGATAGTTTCATAATAATCGCGATAATCGATAGTATTTGCCTAAATCCATTATCGATTTAATCGATAGTATTGCCAACTCAGTTAATATTAAACGATTATTTCTTTATAATCGAGTATATTGTCATTTGATTAATATCTAGCCATCTATTTAATCGATAGTATCGATATTCCAATCGATTTTTAGAATATTTTGAGAGAACATAATCGATTAATCTATAATCGATTACCGACTTTAATTGTGGGTTGCCAACTTTTATCGTACTTGATTATCCGCTTAATAATTAGTGTTCATTCATTGGTTGACCATGACGATGTCATTTGAGGGTTCCTTACCATAAAGGAAAAACAAAACCCTATGGCTGAGTCGCCGCTGTATTTTCTTTTTCAGGTACCGTGCTACATAGAGCCGTTATTTTCTTAAAAGAATGTAAACTATTTATTATTATTTTATTTATTTATTATCAGTTAGTGGATGAACTTTATGCTTGCAGAGATATAGAGGCATCTATAACATATATCCATATCCACAAAACTTAAAAAAATGATACTACGAAAAATAAACCTTTTGTTTGACAGATGATTGTAGAACTGATATATATTTTGAGCTTAAAATATATTGTAAAGAGGTGTGTGGTTTTTGAGGTAAATAGAACTGAGCAAAATGACCTATCACTGCACCACGCGTAGAATAATTTCCATTGAAAAGGACGTAAGACGAGGGTAATCAAGAAATTGCAACCGTCGTATTTGAGTCTTCACTACACGCGAGCTTATGACACATCTGCCTCTTGTTTTATCCTTACTAATATTATAAATGGGAAAGTGAGTTTGTTTGTTTGTTTATTTGTTCCGCTTTCACGCCGTAACTACTGAACCGATTGCTTTGAAATTTTGCAAACGTATAGTTAGAAGTTTGAATTAAATAATAGGATACTTTTTATCCCGAAAAAAATTGATGTTCCTGAGGAAAATCGTGGGAATGAGAAGTTTTCTTATAGTTGTGCTTTATACCGTAATATAACCGAATTTCACACGGGTGAAGCCGTGGGCGGAAAGCTAGTAATTCATAAATGCGTAATAACATGTATGTAAGTAAGCCTGGATTCTGGTACAACTAGAGATGGGTCGAGGGCATAAAAACATATTGGGCAGATTGGGCGTATTGGGTTAAAATGGGCAAAAATGAATTTACGCCGAATAAATGCCCAATCGCTGGGCGGAAAAACTAAACTTTACTTTAAAATTAAACGACAAGTGGATCATTATTTTAACAGTGTTTAGCATATACATATACATCAGCGTCATAAAAATAAAGGTATAAGAAGAAAAAAGAAGTTATAATATGCCAAATATAGGCATATAAGTACTTTAAATTCTTACTTAGACGACATGATAGTCCAATGGGTAGAATACCCGCCCGTAAACAGACAGGCGTGAGTTCAAATCCCGGGTCAGGCCTACACCAAACTGTCTTTTCTAAAGACATATGTGTGGTTAACTTATCATGGTTGTTAACGGTGAGGGAAAACGTCGTGAGGAAACCCACATGGCCGAGTTGTACTTAGCCATGTGACAGTGTATTCATTCGTACAAAACGGCGATAGGCCTGCCCCCTATCACGTGAGTTCACTGTCTAAGCAAAACGTGGGTACCTACTTTGCACACAAGGTGACGCTGTCACGTGATGTTCAGAAGTATTGGTATCTCTGAACGTTTATGTTATGTTATGTTAATTTAATCTTAACCCAGTTTTACTTTGACCGATTATCATTTATACCCTTACAATAAAAAATCACATTCAATGATATCAAGCTATAGAGTAGCTATAAGATAGTAACTTAAGTATAACGAATAATGTAATAGAACAACTAAAAAAGAACTTTTTTTTTTATGATAATTGACATAGTAACGGTATATTCCACTAACAGATTTTTAAAAGTGAAAATACTTACGTTCACGCCACTTGTTATACTCAAAGGGGATGAAATAATACTTGGGTATTAGGGCTTTAAACTGACAAATAGTTCGTGTTTAAATAGTAAGGGTCAATAAGCATCAATAGAAAACTCTTTATTGCGCATCAAAAAGGAGAAATATTTACAAATAAACAGAATTAAATTTTAAAAAGTACAATTGGCGGTCTTATCACTAAAAGCGGTCTCTTCCAGACAACCTTTGAATGGAGAGGTCAATAAATTAAAGTTATGTGGGATAGATGTCCAACAACATGGTGTTACTGATAACTATGCGTTAATCTACACAATAAATTGATAATAATTTTCTAGTTATTAAATTAAAAATAATAAACTATTAACTTCCAAAAGTGGCTAAAAAATTTTAAGATCAGAAGAGCAGACTACCGTTTTTAGGGATTTCTAGTAGTGAGTAGATGGATGTATGTATGTATGTTTTTAAAAACGTAAAGAAAAGCGCTCGTTCTGTATTTTTTATTCTATTTATTGTTCTATGCTCTTAGCTTTCATTATGCGTGTGTCTTGTCTTGCCTTGTCATTCGACTTCTTTGAATTCTCAAATGCGCTCATAGCTTTTCCGTGTTTGCTATTATTTGTTATTATTACCTACTATATTTTTAAACTTCAGATTCACCGTAAATGCACTTTTTGCATTTGCAGCGTAGAACATAATAAAATGTATATATTCTACAATTTTTCCCCATTGTATTGTAACAAATTAATGAATTCTTATAAAAAGTATGATCATATTCTTTCATTTAAAAACGTTTGCGTTTCTGTCCGCAAAACTTCATAAAATGGGTTGGATTGCACCCATTGACTTTTTATGCTAATGGTCCCTATCATGAACCCTATAAGTATTCTCTATCTATACTTATAATAAATCTGTAGACAGGTCAATTCTGTACATGAAATATATTTTCAAAATAACCATCAGGTGGTGATTAGGGATCGATACTGATGCCAAAAATGCAATCAGTAAAATTTTTGTCTGTTTGTCTGTCTGTCTGTCTGTCTGTCTGTCTGTCTGTCTGTCGGTTTGTATGTTCCTTATGGAAACAAAAACTACTCGACGGATTTTAACGAAACTTGGTACAATTATTCTTCATACACTTGCGCAGGTTTTTGTATACTTTTCAGCAGAGTAGTAAAGGGGAGTGTAGTGTCGGCTTAGAATAGCACTACCCCGTTTCTACCGACGGGTGTACGTAAGAGGCGACTAACGGTATTGGGGCTTTTAAGGGATTTTTGGGCGATGCGGCTGGAGACCCATCACCAACAACCTTTACTTTACCATCCTTTCCCCACTCAATTTTCCAAATGTGGCTGAGGAATTTCTAATTCCTTAGCTCTGGCTACCCCTTCTAGGGATTTATAGCCGTGAGTATATGTATGTAGTAAAGGGGAATTTTGGGTAAACGGGAGAAGTTACTCCATTTTCTAAGCTTCCGTCGCGTGTGCAGCCGCAATGGTTAAACTTACATTGAAATCATGTGTGACGGAAATATTTTTCATAAAATTATCTAAAAAAAAATCCTCAGCAGTTTATGTCTATCTTTTACGGTTGACTCACAACAACACGTGTAATTCCTGATAGCTTAGCAGTTCGGATCATTCTGATTATATTTGTTTACTCTTACGTTTGTAAACGTCTCACTCATCCCAAATTTAAAAAAGGTAACATTATTACCTATTCAATAAAAAAAGAATCATAGAAATCGGTAGACAAACACCGAAATTATACATAAAATAAGCCATCGCGCCCGTGATCAAAACCAAATCTTTACTAATTTACATATAACATACTAGATGGCGCGAGTAGTTGCATCCTAAATCACGTAATGATTTATTTTTTAGATTGTTATAAATACTTCATAGCGTTTTATTAAAAAATTTGCTATTAAACGGAAATACTGAACCGTTCATCAAAGCGCATTTAAAATCACCAAACTACACTGTTTAGGGAGTGCTATAAATTTAATAAATTGAAAACATTGCGCTGAATTTCACAATGCTTGAGCAGTGACTGAAGATAGAAACCTCAGATATTTAAAAAAACAACGCTACCCGTGCGAAGCTGGGACGATCCACTAGTTCTTTAAATAAAATAGGTCATTTTATAATGATTTTAAACAATAACATCAACAATACTGCATACAATAATGATATTTTAGAAATAAAAATAAATAAGATTTCTGCCCACGTAATGGACATTTATTAGGCATTTATGGACATCTATTGGGCATAAATCCAATCCGCCCAAAATGCCCGGGCAAAATCCCATCTCTAGCCGTACAACACTATTTGAACAAAATATGAACATGAACTTTATGCTGGAAGCTGGCATGGCAACCCACCAAATGTCATTTGGGTTGTGTGTGTTATGTTGTGTATAGTTAAGTCAACTTTAATTTAATTTGTTGTGAAAATAAAATTGTAGATTCGTTTTTGAGCGGATATTAATTTATACTATACATGATATACAAATGCCGGTCAAATTAACCGATTTGCGTTCCAAAATAAAATGCTTCTCATAAAGTAGGTAACCGTAAGTAAATATAACTTTTATTACTGTAGTTTAAAATTCAATCGATAGCGTAAATACAGCGTATTTTATTTTAATCATTTTGTTTTACCTATTTGAATGTACTAAAATATTTTTTAGCATTGATACCTTAATGAAAACCAGTTTTAGATACGATTATGATTAGATGGTGTTTTAGCTCGTCTTCTAACTTAGGTCAAAATCCAAGGCCGCAAGCCGGTTACTTGACTGATCATCCGCCGGTACCGTGATGTCATTGTGTTACTTTGTATTTAAATATTTGAATAGTGTGTCCTGAGGTCAAGGACTATCCACAAAACTTGATACTAAGTTTGAAGGTTCTAAGACATACATGTTAATAAAAAACATTAATGCATCATTTCATACTAATATTTGTTGTTCATCGTAGCTCAGTGTGTTATTATCATTGATTGCTTCAACACTTCTCAGGTTGAATGTGCTGGAGTACTAATATTTTAAAATGTTGCTTTCCAGTTGGAGATTTTAAAGAGACAGGATAATTATTCTCCTTAGACATGGCAACTACATTGTTCAGCTATGAAACTTTGGTTCATGCCCTTGCCGGTGCTACGGTATGTAGTTGATATACAAGAGCAAAGTTGTTGACTTGCTTTTGATCTTTTCATTTATATAATATTTTGTACTGTGACATGTTTCAGGGAAGTGTGGTGGGCATGACAGCATTCTATCCACTTGATACTATCAGATCAAGGATACAAGGTATGTTTTGTAAAGAAATGTTTTCCCCCTTTATTTTTGTTCTAAGAGATATTGATATATACATACATACATATACTCACCGCTATAATTCCCTAAACAGAGTAGCCAGAGCTATGGAATGAGGATTCCTCAGCCACTTTTGGAAGTTGAGTGGGGAAAAGATGGTAATAATAAATGGTTTTGGTGACGGGTCTCCAACCACATCACTCAAAAATCACTTTAAAAGCCCCTATACCCTGAGTCGCCTCTTACGATCACCCACGGGTAGAAATGGGGTAGTGTTATTCTAAGCTGACACTACAGATGATTATTCAATATTACATGTGTTGTGAAAATAACCTTCAATAGATGCATTATTGCATGCATACATGTGACTGCAACTATCATAAGATCCATTTGAGATATACTTGAATTGCTATAATGGTTTTATTTTATTTTTCTTGCAGTTGAAGATTCTAGTAAATTAAAAGGATCATCATGGGAGATATTGTTGAAACTGGCCTCTGAAGATGGTATAGAATCATTATATAAAGGCCTCTTCCCAGTTCTTCAATCACTTTCTGTTTCCAACTTTGTGTATTTTTATTCATTTCATTCTTTAAGAAGAATTGTATCTAAAAATCCATCAGCTATTCAAGATTTGCTTTGTGGATTAATTGCAGGTAGTATCAATGTTTTGTTGACATCACCATTATGGGTTGTTAATACTCGAATGAAGTTAGAAAAAAATTGTTATCAAAGTCTTTTTGAAGGTCTTTCTGATGTTAGCAAAAAGGAAGGCATAAAAGGTCTTTGGTCTGGTGTCCTTCCCAGCTTACTCCTTGTTTCGAATCCTGCTATACAATTTATGATATATGAATCTCTGAAAAGAAATTTTATTTCTAGTGGTTCTCATGGCCATTACAGAGTGTTTCTAATTGGTGCTATAGCCAAAGCCATTGCAACCACAGTTACTTACCCATTACAGTTAGTACAGACTCGATTGAGAGCTGGAACAAGTATGAAACCATTATTTAAGCGTTTCAAATCACAGCCACTTACCATGTTCCGAGGGTTGGAAGCTAAATTACTGCAGACAGTAATGACAGCAGCTCTAATGTTTGCAATTTATGAAAAGGTGGTACGCTTAGTTTTGACTATTATGAGGGTGAGACTTAATAAGAGAAGTTAACAAATTTCATGTATTGACATGTTTATTGTTAACAGTTTAAATGGTTTTGGTAGAAAAAATATGTGATAACTTTTTTGCTATATAACTTGGGAAAACCTAGTACATAGATATATTTTGGCTTAACACTGGTACCTTTAATTGATTCAGATTTAATGTTTATATTAAATCTGTAATTAATATTGATAAGGAAAGGCAATTAATATTTAGTGTAAAAGGTGCCTAGTAGCTGCCAATGCTCAAGTTTACCATTTGCTTGTAAGTTTCATTCCAAATATGTATAATAACTTTACCAAGGTGTTAATTATTGGATGAATATTGAAATTTATATTTTAGATCATTTAATTTTTAAGTTAAGTATTGTTGGAATCTCAAGACAATTTTGGTGAGTTGATGTGTGGTAAATATTTTCATAAGGTTATCAATTGCCTAAATGTTGATGTTTTAAAAATAATAATATTGGAAATCCCTCATTTTTATAATAATAATATATTTCTGAAGTTAATTATTTGTTTTGCATTCAATAGGTACTGACTAAAACTATATCGTAATTGGTTGAGTTGTTTTGAATAAGACTAAAAAAATATGTAGATGACCAAATGCTATGCTGACGGTGACAAAATTGTGGTCAAGGAAAATGAGGGATTATTGTGATTCCCATAAATAAGTGTAATTTGGATATTTGAGGTTAGTTAATATGTTACTGAATTTAATGTTTTTTGACATGAATTCCTCATGTGGGGATTATTACTCATAAATAAAAGATGTTATTAAAGGAAAGAAAAATTTCGACACTGCATTTGCATTCTATCTGAAAAGGTAGACAAGTGACCGTCCGAATTAGTTAAAATTCGGAGGTAGGAAACGCAAAACACTACTTGAACGTGTAAAAAAGAAACAAAGGATAGAGAAATTTCGCGCTGGATGCCAACTGACACAGTTGGCAGAGCGACGGGGGCGTATACCCGAAGGTCGCGGGTTCGAACCCCGCCAGTGTCGAAATTTTTCTTTCCTTTAATAACATCTTTTATTTATGTTATGAATATTAAAAATGTTGTAACTGTTTGCATTTGATCAAACTATGTTTTCAAAAAAACTAAAAAGCGAGGAATATATAAAAATAAAAAAATATAACAAAATAAGTGAGTTTTATACTCGAATGAAGTTAGATTTGTTTTTAACTATTGACCGTTTTGGCAACCCCAATTTCGACAATATGTATTAGTTCGTTTCTCTGACTAAGTTCTTTCTAGTAAATCTCTTAAGAGCTTATTCCATTTGTCTGAATGAAGACGTCTGAAAGCCACAGAATCTGAATTCAGACTAGTGGAATAACGTTCAAACTGAAATTTGTGTAGTGGAATAACAAGCGTCTGCGGCAGTAACTTTGAAGGACGTCTGAATTCAGCAACGACAAAGTGTAATGGAATAAGCTCTTTACCTTGTGTAGACGTTTTTCTAAATTATATAATCTGCATTTAATGAAATAAAAATAACTGACAGTAAATGTCGTGTTCTATGTATCTCTGTACTTATTTTCAAAATATAGTGTCAAGTCAACATACTGTAAAGCTCTTAATTCCAAATATATATCATATTTCAATCAAAATCGCTGCTACATAAACTATCAAGGTGTTTTAAATTATAGTAACAAACAGTTAACACTTCCAAAACCAACACCGAGCATAAGTTAATGGACTTTATTTACTCAATTGTATGGTGTTTAATACTGCCAAGAGGTTTGATATGTAGAAAAGGCATTTTTTTCTTTGTGTCAACCTTTTATAAGTGGTTCATAACATAATAGTATTATTACAAAATAATATTCTCAATTGATTACTTAGTTAAAGCATCAATAATTATTACAATCCTCTGGCAGTAGTAATCACAGAGCCATACTTATACAGAACTGTTTATTTTGTATGTCACAAATCACTGTATTTCGGCAATAGAACAAAGTGTACGGGTGCAATAGGTGAATTAATTTATCCAATTTATTAGATGACATATTTATAAAATGTTAAACATGCTTAGCCAATAAATTATATTTATATCAGGATTGTTTTTCTTAAATTCTCTGTATTTTTTGCATTAGTATTAGTGCTTCAAGAATTTAATTTAATGACTGAATGCCTGTTACATTGTTATTAAAGTTGAATCTCTTTCGTGTATTCATGTTAAGATATAATCTCTCTTATATAAAATGTACTCATTGGCTTCTAATTCTACGAATTTCATACGAAGACTTAAAATAACTCTAGAATGAAATAAACAAAATGGCATTGGAGAAGTAAGGGTGCATCGAAACAGCAGTGAGGGATTTTCAGTCAAGCCTACAAATAAAACTTCCGAGGCGTCCTTAAAATGGCGTGGTGCAAAGTTTTATATGAACATTAGTCCAATATCTACTTTATTCAATAGTTACCATAAGTACATAACATACTTTTAACGTTTTATTTTGACGTCATTTTGTATGGACTTATATTACGACTTAAAAAAGACAATAAAACTTGTTTTTCATTCACACATAAACTAGCAAAATCCGCATAGTACTTCAATATGCGTCATTTTGTAGTCACCATTCTTATTTGTTTAATTGGCTGTGAAAATCCCTCCTAATTTTTTGGCAATTTACTATTGTTACGCAATATCCAATGAAGGAAATCGAAAAATGTAACCTTATGTGATTGTGCTGTATTTTGTTGCTTCACAAATAATATCGTCACTAGGACCATACAGTAATCCATGCAAGATAATAAAGAAATGAAGTTTTTAAGCTTGCCAAAGATTTCTATGAGTAAACTTAATGTTATTTATCGAAAATTGTGTCATGCTACTATTTATTGGGTATATTATGAAATAAATAATAATTATGCAAAAAATTGTTTTATTCATTATCATTTTCTTAACACATGCCATTATTTCATGTTGCCACAGGGAATTGTATTCTTAACTTCATATCTTCAGACGTACGTTCAATGACATCCATGTACTCTTTTACCACCTGGTTTAACTCTGCAAGCACCTGGAAAGATATGATTTTAGATTAAATAACTCTTTACAAATAAAAATACACATCACATTGTTCAACAGTTAATTGTATAGCCCTCTTGCCTGATAAACAACCGTGATAGCTCTTGGGTAGAACACCCGCTTTTTGTGCAGACAGGCATCATCAGAACTCGGATCGAGCCTACACCAATTTGTGTTATCTATAGCCATTTGTGTGATTAATTTATCATGGTAACTAAGTTGAGGGAAAACATCGTGAGGAAACACGCATGGCTAACTTCTACTTCGTAATGTGTCAGTTTTCGTGCAGAACGGCAATAGGTCTACCCCCTATCACCTTAATACACTGTCCAAGGAAAATATGGGTACTCTGCATATCAGGTGACAATGTCACGTGATGTTAAGAAGTATTCGTACTTCTGCCAACCACTTTGGGGATAAACAGCGTGAACCTTTGAATCGCTTTAGAAGATTGTTACAAAGCGAGCAACCATAAACGCTGTTTGGAATAATGAACTATTATGACATTCAATAGTCTGCTAACACGTACTTGGCCAGCATAGTGGACTATGACCAAATCCCCCTCTACAAAGTAGCCTCGCGCCAACTGTTCTTGTTCCTACGCTCATGTATGACAGTGGATGTTGGGTATGGTAAAAGAAGCATGAAAGTTGAGTGAATGCAGTAGAGATGAGGTCCCTCAGAAAAGTTTGTAATGCTAGGTTATGTGATCGAGTGAGAAATTGCGTGATTCGTGACAGGTGCGGCGTGAAAGATGATTGTAAAAAATATAGAAGAGGGAATGTTGAGATGCTTTGGGCACATTTGGACCAAAAAGAGTGTGCTTAAAAAATGCAGGCATCCGATGTATGAAAAGGAGAGAAAAAAAATAAAGGAAAGAAAAAATTTTACACCGGCGAGGATCGAACCCGCGACCTCGGGTATACGCCCCCGTCGCTCTGTCGCCTTTATTTATTAGTCATAATCCCCACATGAGGTTTTCATGAACAAAAACATTCAAATTATGAAGCTAGAGAGGTTTGCCAGGATCGTACAAAGTGGGGATCGATAGTCCTTAGCTACCCCAATGGGAACTAATGGCGTGCGTATATGTATGTGTTGGGTGATTTGGCAAGACCCACTATACTTTTATTTTACAATAGTTTCCCTTTTCAAGTTCCAAACGTGGAAACGAAACGTTATTTAAATACAATAAAAAAAAACAATTTAACCGCAGCATTTATTCAGAATATGAATTTTCTGTTGTCTGTACAACATGCGTATAAAGTAAATTAAAACACGAGAAGGTTGATAGTCAAAGAAAACAAAAATTGATTTATATAATTAAAGTCTATACTATAGTTAATATTGATAATTGAGCTGAAATTTACAGATGATGTAATAAAACTGTAGTTTTGGTTTTCATATGCCATTTTTTCCTGATGACGCAAAAATTAAGTAAAGAAAAAACAATACACTATCGCACTGTGAAGTAGGTTATTAATTTTAAATAAAACCTCACAAGTCTGATAACAACCTGTTTAACATGTCCAAATTCAGTGCAGTAAACATCACTCTGCGAGCGCGTTTTGTGAAATGATACAAATATTACGATGATATAGCTGTGTAGTGTCAGCTTAAAACAACATTATCCCATTTTTTCTGCGGGTAGCTTAAGAGGCGACGGAGGCGAAGAGTATTGGGTCTTTTAAGTGTTTAGAGACCCATCACCAGGTTTTTTTTTTCTATCTTTTTCTTAAGAGCCTTTCAAACGCTGAGGGATTACAATAACATAAACTATATATATTAAATAGACAGAATGAAAATTACAGAAACTTCCTACAAATTTTCCTCCTGTAAATTCTGTTTCCGTAGGAATATATTTGTGTTTATCTAAAGCACTAAATCTGCCAAATTTAAGTTGACTGGATTTTGTCAGTGAGTCAGTTACAGCAAGCCTCCGTTGCCTGCACTACGCGACCGTTGGCAAAATTCCTGATATATATTTAATAATAATAATACACAACTTCATTCAAACAGGATCTCTCGAATGATGTCTCAGTTCAGCTCTTAGCAGGTCTGCGGCGGCCGGGTTAGACAGCGCTGTGACGTAGCGACACGCGTCACGCAGCGCCATGCAGCACGCTTATATTGCCTCTACTGAGCCACGATTGTTTCCTAATATAGATACATACCTCCATACAAACAGGTTCCCTCGAATGATGTCTCACTTCAGCTCGCAGCAGGTCGGCGGCGGCCAATGGCACAGCGGCCGGGGGAGACAGCGCGGTGACGTATCGACACGCGTCACGCAGCGCCATGCAGCAGGCCTGTATAGCTTCTACTATTGGATGTTTGTTTCCTAATACAGATACAAACCTCCATACAAACAGGGTGTCTCGAATGATGTCTAAGTTCTGCTCTTAGAAGGTCAGCGGCGGCCATCGGCACGGCAGGCGGGGGCGAAAGCGCGGTGACGTAGCGACTAGCAGCGCCATGCAGCATGCTTGCATAGCTTCTACTATTGGTCGTTTGTATCCTAATACAGATACGCACCTCCATACAAACAGGATCTCTCGAATGATGTCTCAGTTCAGCTCTTAGCAGGTCTGCGGCGGCCAACGGCGCAGCGGCCGGGAGAGACAGCGCGGTGACGTACCAAAACGCGTCATGCAGCACGCTTATATTGCCTCTACTGAGCAACGATTGTTTCGTTATATAGATACACAGCTCCATACAAACAGGATCTCTCGAATGATGTCTTAGTTCAGCTCTTAGCAGGTTTGCGGCGACCAATGGCGCAGCGGCCGGGGGAGATAGCGCGGTGACGTGCCGACACGCGTCACGCAGCGTCATGCAGCACGCTTATATTGCCTCTACTGAGCAACGACTGTTTCCTAATATGGATCTAATAATACACACCTCCATACAAACAGGATCCCTCGAATGATGTCTCAGTTCAGCTCTTAGCAGGTCTGCGGCGGCCAATGGCGCGGCGGCGGGGGGAGACAGCGCAGTGACGTAGCGACACGCGTCACGCAGCGCCATGCAGCATGCTTGAGTGGCTTCTACCAAGCGACCGCCGGCTAGTAGGGCTCGGATGCAGCCGTTGGCGTTTGTTTCCTGATGTGTATAAAAACGGTATTAAATATCTTAAGGTGTAAAATAAATGTTTCAGTGCTTTTGTACACCAAGGTTTTCGATTTCATGTTTAACAACGAGATACACATGCAAGTCAAAGCAGCCCATACACGTTTGTAGAAAGTAAAAGGAAGTGAGGATAAACTACTCATTTCTAAGTGGTTGCCGAGACAGCAAGATAAGAATTAGCAGCTTACAAAATTATTCATAAAAAAAAACACAACAGTGTGATACAGAATCGATTCATTTTCATCGCTATCGATACTATTAATTACACCTAGAATTATGACACCTGCAACTAAGTATACTATAAAGATTCATTCATTCACGAGTCATTCTAAATAGTCACTGTGTTAAGTTTACTTTAATAGATTAATATTAAATTGTTTCTCCACTGTGTCACTAGATGGCGTTGGCCACTGTTTGTGCATCGCGGTATCGAAGTTTTTCTATGTCTGTATATATAGGCTGGTTTGATACAATAAAGTTAAGTTGCAAACTAAAAGTGGTGTTATTATATACATGGTCCTTCGAGCCGGATAAATAGTGAAGTGAAATAAAATAATCGGATAAATAGTGAAGTGAAATAATCGGATAAATCGGATAAATAGTGAAGTGAAATAATCGGATAAATAGTGAAGTGAGATAAATAGTGAAGTAGTAGTGCAGTGACTAGTAAAGTGCACCCATTATTGGATCATTAAAGGATTGCAGTGAGGAATAAAGTGCACCCATTGGATCATTTAAGGATTGCAGTGAGGAATTAAGTGCACCCATTGGATCATTTAAGGATTGCAGTGTACAATTGGATTACGTTGTGTTGAGTGACTAGTAAAGTAAGTGCGCAAATCGGATTACGTGCTGTGTTGAGAAAGTAATAAAGTGAGTGCGCAAGTTGGCTTACGGTTGGATAATTTCGTGATATATTGAATTTGGACTTGAGAAAATTTGAGAACTGTTCTTCGACTTAGGAAATTTCAAAACAACGACTATGACGACAGAGGTTCAAACGTGTATAGATATAGCAAAAAGAATAGAAAAGTTGAGTGTCAATACAAAAAAAAGCGCGAAAGCTAAAATTACTAGAGGTTATTTAGAAACCCGAACAGAATTATTGGAAAGTTATTGGTTAGAATTTACAGAAAAGCACAGACACGTCAAAAACATCAACGAAGATGTCTTGAAACAGCTAAAATTCGATGTAGATGCCCATTATGAACAGACAGAAGATATTTATTTGGAACTTAAAACGCTAATTAAAGATGCTCAATTCAATATTGCAAGTGCAGCTGCAACTCAGGAGGCAAGATCCTCGAAGGAAATTTCAAGTGATTCCAAGAAGTCTATAGAAACCATTAAACCGAGACCAAGATTGCCACCTATTAATATACCAACATTTGTAGGTGACTATAGCCAGTGGATGAGTTTTAAAGATATTTTCAAATCTCTTATTCACAATGACCCGAGTCTAACCCAGGTAGAGAAACATCACTATTTGAAATCTGCGGTAGCGGGTGAAGCAGCAAGTTTACTCAAACATTTGGCTGTCACTGAAGCTAACTATGATGAAGCTTGGAAAACTTTTGAATCGAGGTACAATAATAAAAGAATAATAGTTAATAATATACTGAACCGACTCTTGAATCAGAAAAAATTGGCTTATGAATCATCTACAGGGTTGAAAGAATTATTGGACACAACAAAAGAAAGCTTACATTCTCTGACTAACTTCGATGTTGAAACTACCAAATGGGATGCTATTATAATTCATATTGTGGTTTCAAAATTGGATGTTGAAACACATAAACAATGGGAACAATCCTTGGGCTCTACTACAGAAATTCCATCATTTCACCAATTGTATAATTTTATAGAAGGGCGTTTTAGAACATTAGAAATGATTATGAACTCACGAGAACTAAACAAGAATTATCCATATAGAAAGGAAAGTCACAAAACAACGCCTACAGCACAGAAAGACAATACTATAAAAACGTTTATTTCAGAAATGCAAAACGCTTGCTCTTACTGTCAACAAAGCCACTTCATATGTCATTGTAAAGAGTTTGCAGCCTTAGATATTGCAGCAAGACAAGTGTTTATAAAGAACAACAACTTGTGCTTCAACTGTTTGGCAAAGGGTCACTCAGTCCATAATTGTAGACGAAGCACAACCTGTAAAAAATGTGGTAGACGTCATCATACGTTACTACATCAAACTAAAGAAAATAAATTAGAACCCACAATCACAGCGACAACTGAGAACAACACAGCTAATGAAAATGTCAATGACTTGGTCACGATGAAAGCAGAGGCTGAAAATACACAAATTATTTTAGCAACAGCAAAGATTACTATACAAGCTAGAAACGGCAGCAGTGTCGTTCTTCGAGCCCTTATCGACCAAGGTTCTCAAGCGTCTTTTGTGACAGAAGAAGCAGCACAATTACTGAATCTCAAACGCACGTCAGTAACGGGAAATGTCACAGGCATATCTAATAACGCGGTACCTATTAAGTCATTTGTGACTTTAAACATAGGCACACTCACAGTTACTGCTTACATATTAAGAAGACTCACATCTTTGTTACCGTCACGAGAATTCTCCTCAGCCTGGCCATTAGCTAAGCACTTGGATCTTGCTGATCCCGAGTTTCACAAGCCAGGACCTATAGATGTTTTGCTTGGTGCCGAAGTGCACGCTCAAATTCTGCTTGATGGTATACATAGACACCAATCTCTCATTGCGGTCAACTCAAGACTAGGTTGGCTAATATCTGGCAAAGTCTCAACAACGGAAACCCACAACTTTGTCACGGCACATGCTTATACTGAATCCACGGATCAATTGCTTCGGCAATTCTGGGAAATAGAAGAATATCCTCCTGAAAGAAAACCATTATCGAAATTGGAAATTTTATGTGAAGAACACTACAGACGTACTCAATCACGAAATGTCGATGGTCGATATGTTGTTAACTTACCTTTTAAAGAAGAATCTCCTACTAACCTAGGAGACTCCAGGTCACTTGCAATCAGTCGTCTATATCAGATGGAGAAGCGTTTTATGCATAAACCTGAACTCAAAGAAGAATATTGTAAATTTATGAGACAATATGAAGCAGAAGGTCACATGAAGCTCATTCCGGAAGAAAAAACAAAATTAAATGAACAAATACCTGAAAAGGAAACAAACCAAGATAAATATTACTTACCTCATCATGCAATCTTGAGACCTATGAGTATCAGCACAAAACTTCGAGTAGTTTTTGATGCAAGTGCTAAACCTGAATTAGGAAATGCGTTAAATGATGAGTTGATGATAGGTCCACCTTTGCAACAAGACCTACGAAACTTAATTATCAGATGGAGACAACACAAATATTGTCTTATAGCAGACATTCAACAAATGTATCGACAAATTCTTGTTTCGAAAGAAGATGTTAATTATCAACGGATATTCTGGCGTGAAGAAATGCAAGATCCAATTAAAGAATATCAATTGCTCACCGTCACATATGGCACATCCTGTGCACCATTTTTGGCTATAAGAACCTTGCATCAACTTGCCAATGATGAAAGTAAGAATTATCCACACGAAGCTAATATTTTAAAAACTGATTTTTATATGGATGATCTAATGACCGGTGCGTCTACTGAAGAGGAAACTGCAAAACTACAAAAACGTTTGACAGAGTTGTTAGCTTGCGGCGGCTTCAAGTTACACAAGTGGGCAACGAATAGTGAAAAAGTGTTAAATCAAATTCCTGATCCTATACAAGGATCTAAAAGTGCAGTGAATATCAAACTTGAACACTCAGTGAAAACTCTAGGTATAAAGTGGAATCCTCAATGTGATAAGTTTGAACTCCAGGTAGGATTAGACTTTAAAACTGATTTTGTAACAAAAAGAACTGTATTATCGGCTATTGCTAAGACATTTGACCCCTTGGGTTGGTTAGCCCCAACAGTTATACTTTTAAAAATATTTCTACAAAAATTATGGTTAGCTGGTTTAGGTTGGGACGATGAGTTACCTGAACAACTAAAGCATGTATGGTTGTGTTATGTAAATGAATTTGCTGATTCCCCTGTTATAACTATTCCAAGATGGTATACAACTGTAGACACCAATAGTACAATTGAACTACACGGTTTTTGTGATGCTTCCTGTGCAGCATACGCTTGTGTGGTGTACTTGAGAGTTTGGGATGGTAGTGATATAAGTATAAGATTGGTATCCGCAAAAGCCAAACCGGCTCCCGTGAAACAAATATCACTGCCACGGCTTGAACTCTTGGGTGCTGTTCTGCTGACCAGGTTGCTATTAGAAGTAAAAACTAATTTAAACATAAGTGATGATAAGGTATTTGCTTGGACTAATTCTACCATAGTATTAGCTTGGCTGCGTAAAATTCCTAGTAATTGGACAACATTTGTTGCTAATCGTACCTCTGAAATTCTGATGACAATGAACTCCAGTCAGTGGCATCATGTGAAGTCCGCTGATAATCCTGCTGATTTAGCATCTCGTGGAATATTGCCCTGTGAATTGAGTCAATCCATACTATGGTGGGAAGGCCCAAACTTTTTAAGAAGTAAAGAAACAATAATCTTTGAGGATAATATTTTACCAGAAATTGATCTAGAAGCTAAGACAAGATTATCTGTGCTAGTTTGTTCAAAGGACGAAAATCCTTATTTCAATAGATTCTCTAGTCTTTGTAAGTTAGTACGAGTAACTGCTTATTGTTTAAGATTTCGCAAACTTTGTAAATTAAAAATTGTAAAAAATGAAACATTACCACCTTTTCTAACTGCAAAAGAACTGAATTCTGCTTTAAATGCTTGCATAAAACTGTCTCAATACATCCATTTTAAGGAAGAAATAGATTTATTAGTACAATCTAAGACTGTTTCTAAACATAGTAAATTGTTTGCTTTGAATCCTTATTTAGATCAGAATAATATTTTAAGAGTTGGAGGCAGACTTGTTAATGCCCTTGTACCAAAGGATATTAAATCACCTGTTTTATTATGTAATAACTCTTCAATACAAAATAATATTTTTAAACGGCCCGTAACTAAATTATGTCCTTTGCCTATCGATTAAATATGTTGTACTAATCAATTCAGATTAAAATTTTTCTTTTTTGAAGAACGTGATCGTTCTTGGGCCCCGGCATGTTAAGTTTACTTTAATAGATTAATATTAAATTGTTTCTCCACTGTGTCACTAGATGGCGTTGGCCACTGTTTGTGCATCGCGGTATCGAAGTTTTTCTATGTCTGTATATATAGGCTGGTTTGATACAATAAAGTTAAGTTGCAAACTAAAAGTGGTGTTATTATATACACACTGTCATTAAAAACGTAAAATACGAGCAATGATTCAATGGGACCTTTTTAATTGTGGTCAATAAAACATAACAGAAAGAACATACCATATACCGCAGCAGGAACCAATGCGGCAAGAACTGTCCAGTGCTGATGACTCTCTTCAGCACTTGGAGCAGAGTTTCATTATCCGCGTCTTTCAGATACGGGTACAGGAAGTTGAAGTCCAGAGGTCCACCGTCTAAATAAAAAATATTTAATTTTTACATTTGTGAATGGGATGTTCTTAGATATTAGTACTTGTGTTACGTTCATATAATACACACCTTCTGAAAAGGGAGTACAAGTAGACTACAACTTATAATGAATTTTACATTTTAAAAAACAAAGCATTATCTGATTATGTTAAAACTCCTCTAAACTTATCTCTCTATGGAATGTTCGCTGAGTTCTTTCAACAGGGCTCATGTCCTCTGTGGACGTTACATTGCCTAAATGCCGAATTACAACATTGGCAGTAATGATTTGTATCTTTTATAAATGTTATCTGTTCCCCTTTCCAACGAATTTAACTGTTGAAACCATTAGAGAAACCTTAATTAAACAGATTGTTAACAAAAGGCACCGTTTATGCTTACCCCTTAAAGCTTGCTGTACAGGGCTCAGAGACTCGGGATCTTCATCACGAAGTTCTTGTGCCAACTCCTCAGGACCAATAACCTGTTATTTGATATTTTATTATTAATAATATAAGTTTTATTATACACCGCATATAGAGTTAGTGACATAGTGACCAGTCTTACGCATAATTGGTTAAAAATTATTGGGGTAGGGTTGCACGTATATACTCGTAGATAAGTGAAATCCTAGCGAAAAGGAGTGGAGCGGGGAGTGTGTAAATTTCAGGCAGCACGAGTCGACTCGGTGGTCAGCTGCCGAACTGTCTACTACGACAATGACTCGTGTTGAGTCGAAACGCGTCGCATTCTTGTGGTTGGCTGTGGTTTTCGCTTGCGGGTTTGTGTGTGGTGCATTGTCTGCTTTTCGATTTCTTGTAAGTGGGAGGGCGGGCGGTGCACAGTGCATGTTGCATGAAGACTGCAGGTACTTAGCAGAATTAAGGGAAGAAACTTATTAATAATAGTATTGCTATGGAATTCCGCAAAGTAACGCCTGATTCAATTCAATAATTTATATATCTACAAAAGCAACAAATCAATGCGAATAAGAGTAGCTTAACCAGCAAAAATCAAACACAAATTTTCAATGACACTTAGGCAAATCGCGTTTTAATATAAATAAAGAGTCTTTTAACAAGAACTTTTGTTTTCTAAAACAAAAATTTTTGATGACGAAGATTGAATTTTTTAATTTAGGTATGTATCACAGAAAGAAAAAAGTTCGGCAATTATTAATAAAAAATGATATCTAGCAAATGTCCACCACAATCACGCTGGAAATGGCCACATTTTTAAACAGCCAGGTCTGTTTCGGCTTTCACATAACGGATTCTGAGTTTTGAGGCTGTAATCGATTAGCCGTATAGAATCTGTCATAAAGAAAGCCCGACAAAAATTTATCCAGTAGTCCAAATAATCCAATTTTCAGTTGGATTGTATAATTATCCACGATCCGCTATATCCCTAGATCTTTTTGCACCTTTAAATTATCCAAAGACGTATGTATATATATTCAAGTATTTATTTCGAAGCAGTAACTATTTGTGTGTATGTAATGATTATGAGAAATCTTCGGGGAAAGCCTATGTCCAGCGGAGGATATTTTCTTACGTTTCTTGGATGATGGTGAACATCAACTCCTCTAGTGTACAATATAGTATTATATAGCTTGGCGAGGCGCAGCGCGGTGAGAGCGGCCGCCAGCCAGCGTCTTATAACCTCATCGCCTACTCTAGTGTACAATACAGTATGTGTAATGTTAGTGACACACCTGCGGCGGCTGGTCCCCCGCAGCCCGCGCTATGAAGGCGTGCTCCGGCTTGGCGAGGCGCAGCGCGGTGAGAGCGGCCGCCAGCCAGCGTCTTATAACCTCATCGCCTACTCTAGTGTACAATACAGTATGTGTAATGTTAGTGACACACCTGCGGCGGCTGGTCCCCCGCAGCCCGCGCTATGAAGGCGTGCTCCGGCTTGGCGAGGCGCAGCGCGGTGAGAGCGGCCGCCAGCCAGCGTCTTATAACCTCATCGCCTACTCTAGTGTACAATACAGTATGTGTAATGTTAGTGACACACCTGCGGCGGCTGGTCCCCCGCAGCCCGCGCTATGAAGGCGTGCTCCGGCTTGGCGAGGCGCAGCGCGGTGAGAGCGGCCGCCAGCCAGCGTCTTATAACCTCATCGCCTACTCTAGTGTACAATACAGTATGTGTAATGTTAGTGACACACCTGCGGCGGCTGGTCCCCCGCAGCCCGCGCTATGAAGGCGTGCTCCGGCTTGGCGAGGCGCAGCGCGGTGAGAGCGGCCGCCAGCCAGCGTCTTATAACCTCATCGCCTACTCTAGTGTACAATACAGTATGTGTAATGTTAGTGACACACCTGCGGCGGCTGGTCCCCCGCAGCCCGCGCTATGAAGGCGTGCTCCGGCTTGGCGAGGCGCAGCGCGGTGAGAGCGGCCGCCAGCCAGCGTCTTATAACCTCATCGCCTACTCTAGTGTACAATACAGTATGTGTAATGTTAGTGACACACCTGCGGCGGCTGGTCCCCCGCAGCCCGCGCTATGAAGGCGTGCTCCGGCTTGGCGAGGCGCAGCGCGGTGAGAGCGGCCGCCAGCCAGCGTCTTATAACCTCATCGCCTACTCTAGTGTACAATACAGTATGTGTAATGTTAGTGACACACCTGCGGCGGCTGGTCCCCCGCAGCCCGCGCTATGAAGGCGTGCTCCGGCTTGGCGAGGCGCAGCGCGGTGAGAGCGGCCGCCAGCCAGCGTCTTATAACCTCATCGCCTACTCTAGTGTACAATACAGTATGTGTAATGTTAGTGACACACCTGCGGCGGCTGGTCCCCCGCAGCCCGCGCTATGAAGGCGTGCTCCGGCTTGGCGAGGCGCAGCGCGGTGAGAGCGGCCGCCAGCCAGCGTCTTATAACCTCATCGCCTACTCTAGTGTACAATACAGTATGTGTAATGTTAGTGACACACCTGCGGCGGCTGGTCCCCCGCAGCCCGCGCTATGAAGGCGTGCTCCGGCTTGGCGAGGCGCAGCGCGGTGAGAGCGGCCGCCAGCCAGCGTCTTATAACCTCATCGCCTACTCTAGTGTACAATACAGTATGTGTAATGTTAGTGACACACCTGCGGCGGCTGGTCCCCCGCAGCCCGCGCTATGAAGGCGTGCTCCGGCTTGGCGAGGCGCAGCGCGGTGAGAGCGGCCGCCAGCCAGCGTCTTATAACCTCATCGCCTACTCTAGTGTACAATACAGTATGTGTAATGTTAGTGACACACCTGCGGCGGCTGGTCCCCCGCAGCCCGCGCTATGAAGGCGTGCTCCGGCTTGGCGAGGCGCAGCGCGGTGAGAGCGGCCGCC
Source organism: Bedellia somnulentella (assembly GCA_963576735.1). Classification (NCBI taxonomy): domain Eukaryota; kingdom Metazoa; phylum Arthropoda; class Insecta; order Lepidoptera; family Bedelliidae; genus Bedellia; species Bedellia somnulentella. Next base: position 10,540,928 of record OY755183.1, read on the forward strand.
AGCCAGCGTCTTATAACCTCATCGCCTACTCTAGTGTACAATACAGTATGTGTAATGTTAGTGACACACCTGCGGCGGCTGGTCCCCCGCAGCCCGCGCTATGAAGGCGTGCTCCGGCTTGGCGAGGCGCAGCGCGGTGAGAGCGGCCGCCAGCCAGCGCCGGCGAGCCGTGCTGGGAGCGCCCTCAGCGCCAGCTCGGGCCGCGCGCTCGTATACTACCGCCGCGGCTGTTACATAGGTAGATTAGTAAACTTGTATAGTATTAGGATGTTTTATTGTATACTATGTTCGCGCCAGATTATTAAGTGCTTGTTTTCTGGCAGTGTACGCGCGGCTTTAGCATATTCTATACATTGAGTCTGTGATTGATAGATGGATGGTAACTTGACTTGTCTTAATTTTTGATGGCGGAATTTTGTATTGTAATTAATTTTGTATAAAGTTTGATTATTGTGATAATAATAGAAAGGGGCAGTGAATATATTTGATTGTTTATGTTGTGAATCGGTGGAATTGTGGACAATATAAAAGTGATCTCGGTTGAAACAAACTTTCATGTGCGTTGAGAGTGGTGCACGCGTTGAATCAGAAATCATCTGATGAAGATATTCGTAGAATACGAAAGAAAGCAAGGAAAGATTCACTAGACACGATATCCTTTGGCCAGGGAATCGTATTTTGATCAAAGACTGGATGCATTCAGATCTGATCAAATAGTGAGAAGTATAACCTCTTCAGTAATTCTGGGAGATCGGAACAACTCACCAGGATACCACAAGTAAGTGTTTTTTACTAAAAATTATGGTAACTGTGTTCTGACAGAACATACTACAAATAATTTTGCATTTATATTCTGAACTTTGATAATTATATTATAAATAAGACAATTAAAATTGATTGGATAATTAATATTTTATAACATAACATAACATAAACATAAACGTTCACGCCGAATATCCCCGAAGGGGTTGGCAGAGGTACTAATACTTCTGAACATCACGTGACTTTGTCACCTGGTGTTCAGAGTACCCACGTTTTGCATAGACAGTGTACTCACGTGATAGGGGGCAGGCCTATCGCCGTTTTGTACGAATACACTGTCACATGACTAAGTACAACTCAGCCATGTGGGTTTTCTCACGATGTTTTCCCTCACCGTTAACAACCATGATAAATTAACCACACATATGTCTTTAGAAAAGACAAATTGGTGTAGGCCCGACCCAGGATTTGAACACTAGTCGTTTGCACGATAACCGAGTGTTCTACCCACTGGGCTATCACGGTTGTAATATTTTATATAAACTCGATTTACCGTTGGTAATTTTACGGAATACGTTGATAAAGGAATAAATAAAGGAAAGGTTGTCGAAATAGTTAACATAAACATTATGTGCATCAGCATTAACACATCGGCCGATTGTGACTCTTTATCGCATGTTGCGCACTTTTACTTTTACATGCAAAGAGGTGAGGGAAAACATCGTGAGGAAACCTGCATGGCTAAGTTGTACTTAGCCATGTGACAGTGATTCGTACAAAACAGCGGTAGGCCTGCCCCCTATCACGTAAGCTGTGTAGTGTCGGCTTAGAATAGCACTACTCCATTTCTTCCGGTGGGTGTACGTAAGAGGCGACTATCAGACTTGGGGCTTTTTAAGGGATTTTTGAGCGATGCGATTGGAGACCCATCACCAACAATCTTTATTCTACCATCTTTTTCCCACTCAACTTCTAAAAGTGGCTGAGGAATTTCTAATTTCTCAGCTCTGGCTACCCCTTTTAGGGATTTATAGCCGTGAGTATATGTATGTATGTACACTGTCCAACCAAACCGTTTATGTTATGTTATGCAAAGAGGCTAATAAGCCATAATCACACAAAAGCATAATTGCCGTGTAGTGCCGGCTTAGAATGTCGCTACCCCTTTCTACCCACGGGTGTCGTAAGAGGCGACTAAGGGTATTGGGGCTTTTTATTGGATTTTTGGGCGATGCCGTTGGAGACCCATCACCGAAAACCTTTATTTATACCATCTTTTCCTTACTCAACTTCCAAAAGTGGCTGAGGAATTTATAATTCCTTAGCTCTGGTTACCCCTTCTAGGGAAATATAGCCGTACATAAAAGCAGCGTACCTTTCCGATAGTGGTGGCGGTGCACGTGCAGCGCGTACAGGAAGTCGTAGTACACGTTGTCGGCGACGTCGTGCAGCCGCGCCCGCCCGGCCGCCGCGCGCTCCGCGTCCTCCGCGAGGGCGCCGCAACGTACGAGCGCGCCTAGTTCGCCGCGGGCTCCTGTGGAGGAGTACACTTTGGTTATCATTTTGTTGATGTTATTGTAGATGGTTGTGAAGTCATTTTGCCGCCTTTCGATGTTCCTACATCTTTTAAACACGAAGTGTTGTAGTGTCGTATCATACGTATTATATCCAGTAAGTATTCAAATGAGGCACATACATTTTAGCACTTAACTGAGAGTAACATTCTATCAACGTCTCTTTAAGACTAAAGCTAAAAAAATAATATGAGATTTTAAAATTGTCATAAATCTACCAGGTCGACTATTATACATAAAAAAACCGCTCGTTCCGGCTTAGTACGGGTATCAAAAGAATCCAAAAGTGGCTTATTTTAACCTTACAACCTATGTCAGCTGACGTAACAAAGCTCAATCAAACAAACAGACACACAAGTAAATACTACTTCA
>OY755183.1:10543835-10573230 GCA_963576735.1 Bedellia somnulentella
ATCAGATTTGCATTTTCGTAATCACGTTGTTGATATTTGTAAAAATGCGTTCAGGATTCTCGGGTTCGTGCTTCGCACAGCCAAAGGATTTATGAACCTAGAATGTATTAAGTCAATGTATAATGCTTTAGTCCGAAGTAAATTAGAATTCAACGCATTGTCTGGGCTCCACATGAAGTAAAATATTGCCTCATGGTGGAGAAGATACAGAACAAATTTATTAGATTTCTTTATTTCAAAATGTACGGTGTGTATCCCTACTACCCATTGATGTATCCCACATTATTCGTTCTGGGTATGGTGGGGTACAATTCATTGAGTGTAAGAAGGGATTTCACATTGATTCGTTGTCTGCTTGGTATTTTAAGGGGTACAATATATAATCCTACACTTTTGAACATGCTAAAACTAGCTGTTCCTAGTAATACCCTAAGAAGACGGCGAGGCCGATTGTTCTCCTTGCCATCAGCACGCACTAACTTACAGAGTGAGAGTCCCCTCTCTCGAGCACTCGTTGCGCTTAGCCAGATCGCAGAAGAAGTGGATTTATTTTCGTGCTCACAGATTGACTTCACAAATACTTCTCTGAGATTTTTATGTTATTCAAAATAATTAAGATTTTCTTGATGTTTTTTAATTTTTGTGTTGATTTTTGTTAAATTTTAAAGTGAAATGTAATCATATTAGGTGTTTCATCTGTCAAGATTATATTTCGAGTGTGTAAATAAATAAATATGTAGAAAAAAAAGTTTGCGTTATCGTTCGTGGTCACGTCCCAATAGCGGGGGAAGCCGTCGCTGCTCGCCGCTCTAGCCCGTTCGATCGTTGGCATGAATGTGTGCGTGCGAATCAACTTAATACTCGTATCGAAGGAACTTTATAGATAAATTACCTATATTTGTGTGAAGTGTTTCTTGTTGCGCGGCGGGGTAGTAGGGGAGCACTACACGTAATTAAGCACCATTGTGTTCTGAATATCTTTCTTTTTTAATACGGGATTCTATAGCCTTATATACTATTTAATTCTATCTAAGAGGGGTTACCTCTGATGCTGACATGCGATGATATTCACGTCAATTGAAGACATGATGTTATTCAATGCTATCATCCATCACACTTGAAATTGTGGCAGCACATTTAGTTGTTATAATTGTTATATATTTTATTGTAAGCATTTTTAATAGTTAGTATCGCTTAAGTTGCACTCATGTAAAGACCTAATAAATAACATCACGAGTTTAATAGTGTTTTCATTAAAGACTCTCAACGATACTCAATAAATAATAATAATAAAGTACACATTCTCCAAAGTGGTTACCCCGACGTGATTAAAACAGAACCGTGATGTTTTTGAAATTGTGTACATACTTAATAAATTGACTTTTGGAATAATTGTGATTCATCAGCGTCACAAAGGTTACGTGTCGTGTGACCTAGTTAGAACACTGCCTACTGCCGCGAGTGCATGCATCTTATTTAGTTCAGAAAATTGGATATAAGATACCATGATGAATAACACATTGGGGGCAGCAAATCAAGGACAGTTTCAGCAGCAAGGAGCAACGTCGACACCAATAGGGATACCAGGTACCAGTTCAGCTAATTTTGCTTCTGCTGAGTTAGCACAAATCACTGTTACCTCGAGAATACCAGAATTTTGGACTGAAATGCCGAGACTATGGTTCGCGCAGTTTGAAGCGATAATGTTGCCGCAGAAACAAGGAGATGACGTAAAATTCAATGTGGTGGTGGCAAAGTTAAGTCGAGATGCTCTCCAACAGATAAGTGACATCCTTCTTTCACCACCTACTTCCAACAAATACCAGGCAGTAAAGGAGAGGCTACTCCAAGTGTTTGAGGAAAGCGCTGAACGACAGTTCCAAAAACTTGTCGGCGAGATGGAGTTAGGATCCCAGAAACCATCTCAACTCCTAAGAAAGATGCGAGATTTGGGACGCAACACACAAGTTTCAGAGCAGACCCTAAAGAACTTGTGGCTATTTAGGATGCCAGCAGCGGTTCGAGCGGTCATTGCAGTCAGCAGCGACCAGGATTTAGACAATCTAGCAAAGATTGCAGATAAGGTTGTCGAAAGCGTCGCACACGGGGAAATTTCTGAAGTATCCAGCGGTCATCAGAGCCAGCAGCCAAACATGACCACCTTTCCATTGGCACAGATGTTTACGATGATGCAAAACCTGACTCTAGAGGTTGCAGCTCTACGGGCACAGGTCAACGGCGGCGCCGGTCATCGCCGGAACAACAACGTTCATCGAGGCAGATCCAGATCCCGGAGTCGAGCGAGGAACCCGGATCATCCAAACTGGCTATGCAGGTTCCACTACCGCTACCGGAGTCGAGCCACAAGGTGTGAAGCACCGTGCGCCTGGGACCCGAAGCGGGCAACATCCAAGCAGCAGGGAAACTAGATGCGGTACAGCCGGAGGCGGGAGGCACCGTACCCCTTAACAACTACCGCCTAATGATGAACGACCGTAAGAACAATATTTTTTTCCTTATAGACACTGGAGCTAACATTTCGGTTATGCCCAAAAATTATGTAAAATCTTGCAAAAAAATCAATTTTCATTATAAACTGTACGCAGCGAATAATACGGAAATCAGAACATATGGAACAGTTACATTAGAGCTTAATTTAGGATTAAGGCGAGCTTTTGAATGGACGTTCATTGTGTGTGATGTAAAACAACCGATACTAGGGGCAGATTTTATATATAAATATAAACTTTTGGTCGATCTATATAATACAGCTAATTGACACAGTAACTAGTTTAGGATCTAAAGGGAAAATTGTCAATTTTGATCAGCCATCTGTCAAGACCATTCAGGACGATCATCCGTATCGGGCGTTATTAGAACGGTTTCCTGATATTACGAAACCAGCATGCTATGGGGAAACACCTAAGCATAATGTATACCATCACATAGAGACAACAGGACCGCCGGTTTTTGCAAAAGCGAGACCCCTTCATCCAGATCGTTATTTCAAGGTAAAAGAGGAATTTAGGGTGATGCAGGAGGTAGGTATTTGCAGGCCATCGAAAAGTCCTTGGGCCAGTCCACTGCACGTCGTGCCGAAAAAAGACGGACAGCTCAGACCGTGCGGGGATTACCGCCGTTTAAATGCTGTCACCAAGCCGGATCGTTATCCAGTGCCGAGGCTACAAGATTTTACGTACGGACTGGCAGGTAAGACTATTTATTCACGCATTGATATTACAAGAGCTTACCATTTTATTAGCGTACTACCAGAGGATGTTGAGAAAACGGCAATTATCACGCCTTTTGGACTTTTCGAATTCCCGAAAATGGGGTTTGGACTGAGAAATGCAGCTCAGACATTTCAAAGATTCATGGACCATACGGTACTTCAAGGAATCCAATGTCTGCAAGGTAAGGATGACAAAAGTTCACACCTTTTCTGTTACATTGATGACGTTATTATAGCTTCAGACGATGAGACAATGCATCAGCAACATTTAAAAACTTTATTTCAAAGATTATCTGAAATAGGTTTAACAATAAAGTTAAGCAAAAGCGAATTTGGAAAGGAAAAAATTGAATTTTTGGGTTACGAGGTATCAAAAGACGGTATCAAGCCGCTACCGGAAAAGGTAAGAGCCCTATCAGAATTCCCGAAACCCAAAACGATTGAAGAATTACGCAGGTTTTTAGGAATGGTTAACTTTTATAGAGCTCACCTCCCTAATGCAGTTCAGCACCAGGCAGAGCTAAATAAATTTTTACACAATTCAAAAAAACGGGACAAGACAATCATAGATTGGGATGAAAAAGGAAATGAATGTTTTGAAGAGTGTAAACGTAGTTTACAGAACGCGGTTACATTGTCTCACCCAGTTCCGAATGCTAAATTAGCGCTTTTTACCGACGCATCATCGAACTGTATTGGAGGTGTACTGCAACAAAAAATAGGCACAGAGTGGAGGCCATTAGGATTTTACTCCAAAAAGATATCCGAAACTCAGTGTAAGTACAGTACCTACGACAGAGAACTATTAGCTATCTATGCATCAATAGTATATTTTAGAAATATGATAGAGGGACGTGAATTAACAATTTACACGGATCACATGCCTTTAACACACGCATTAAAAAAGTTAGGCAGCGACAAGGAATTACCGAGGAGAACTCGTCAGCTGTTGTACATCAGCGAATTTACAAGCGATATACAACATATACAAGGTAAGTTGAACCCTGTCGCAGACGCACTGTCTAGAGTAGAATCCATTACGTGTCCGTCCGCATTAAATTACGAAGAAGTCGCCGCGGAACAGGAAAATGACACCGAACTTAGACAGTACCTACAGAGTAAACAAAACAATCTAACGTTTAAGAAAGTTTACACACCAGAATGTAATAAGTCGATTTACTGCGAAATGTCTACAAATTCATCCAGGCCATATTTACCAATAAAGTTTAGGAAACAGGTATTTGAAAAAGTCCACAATATCAGTCATCCAGGGATTCGGACCACGCGAAAAATGATATCATCCCGATATTTTTGGCCAAGTATGAACAGAGGCGTAAATACTTGGACCAAAACTTGTATTAATTGTCAAAAAGCAAAGGTAAGTAGACATACGGTATCAAAATTGGGCAGTTTTGAGGTAAGTAATAAATTAGAACACCTACATCTTGACATAATTGGACCTTTACCAACAACGCATGAAGGATTCAGGTATTGTGTTACAATGATAGATCGTTTTACCCGTTGGCCAGAGGCGTACCCAGTTTGCGATATCACAGCGGAAACAGTGGCAAGAACTGTTTATGAAGGTTGGATTTGCAGATTCGGTAGCCCTATCAAGATAACAACAGATCAAGGTAGGCAATTTGAGAGTGAATTATTTTATTCTCTTATGAAATTATTAGGAGTCCAAAGGCAAAGGACAACACCGTATCACCCACAGTGTAATGGTATGGTTGAACGATGGCATAGAACTTTGAAGACAGCTATAACTGCAAGGTTAATTTCGTCAAAAAGGAGCTGGATTGATGAATTACCAACGGTAATGTTAGGATTACGGGCAGCAGGACGCAGTGACTCCAATGTCAGAGCAGCGGAGATGCTCATGGGTAAGAGTTTAAGGTTGCCAGGAGATTTTTACTCCGAGACAGAAAACTCCAAGGTTGACGATAACACATACGTAGACAAATTACGTAACACAATGCGAACGTTGCAACCGCAAAGTAGAATTAATAAAGACTCGCGCACACTGTTCGTCCATCCAGAATTAAGCCAATGTAGTCATGTATTTATAAGAGACTAGCTGTGCCCGCGACTTCGTTCGCGTGATTGTCGAGAACAAAAAAACGTCGTTTAGTTAAGAGTATATCACCTTTTTGAAATAAAATAAAGAACCAATGAAATCTAATGCGCACACTTATTGTGATGTAGGAACTATTGAGTATTTTATAATGATATTTAATTAATTACAGTAGCCATTATCCAGTTGAAATAATAAAAGGTCGTAACTGTGTGTATCTCATTTGAATTAGTGTTTATTTAGATACAGTTACAGGGTTAGCCGAAGATTAAGGATCGCTACCTTGTACGATCCTAGCAGATCTGCATAATGCATCAATATATTTATAAAGCCCTTTTGTTTTTAACACTTCGGAATTTTGCACATAGATCATATATCAATCCCGCCCGATTTCGGCCACAGCAAGTTCTGGTATCCGGCTATTAAGAGTGTGTTCATGTGCTCTCATGTGACTGACATAGCCAATCTTTCCGACAAATGTTCTATGACGTATGTTGAAAAATCAGTACCCCTCCAATATATAGGTAGTTATTATTGATGGCCGCAGGTGGTCGGGCCTTGAGCTCATCACTCTTTGCTTCGAGCTCATCACGTCTTTTCCTTCCGAAAAGAAATATTAACCGGTTGACAGGAAGGGGGTGAAAACTAAATTACTAAATTTCACTCAAGAAAGAATAAAACAAACGGGGTAAGCTAAATAAAACCGCTCAAAAAAGGTACTTTACTATTATTAGGGTTTACGGTTGTTGGTTGTACTATGATAATACATTGAATTAAATCGATTTATCAGTGGCATAATATGCACTGTAGTAGCTGTGTAGTGTCGGCTTAGAATAGCACTACCCCATTTCTTCCGGTGGATGTACGTAAGAGGCGACTAACGGTATTGGGGGTTTTTAAGGGATTTTTGGGCGATGCGGTTGGAGACCCATTACCAACAACCTTTATTTTACCATCTTTTCCCCACTCAATTTTCCAAAAGTGGCTGAGGAATTTCTAATTCCTTAGCTCAGGCTACCCCTTCTAGGGATTTATAGTCGTGAGTATATGTATGTATGTATAATATGCAAATATAACTAAATTAAGGTTAGTCACTAAGGTCACTACATCATTTTAGTGTTAAAAAAAGTAGAACTTAAAAGATGTCTTATGTTTCTGGTGTTTAATACATACATACATACATATTCTCACGCCGTTAGTTTCCATTGGGGTAGGCAGAGACTATCGATCGCCACTTTGTACTTGACACTTTTTTTATCGCCAATGTGGAAGGTAATGTTAGTAGAGGACGACCTCGGAGGACAGATTTGGATCAAATAGAAAACGTGCTCAAAAAGGCAGGTGTCCGCAGTATGAAGAATAAAAGAGCATGTATGAAAAGATTGATGGATGTAAACGAAGCCAGAGAGGTTTGGTGTTTAATGTAGACCAAAATTCAGTTTTTTATTATAAACGTTCACGAAAACTGGTTGTGAAGTGACGTGCATTTGAAGAATGGCTAAGAATTTCAAAATTATGCTCACCAAATTGGATTTATTAATAGGCAGACTATTTACATAATATATTAATATTAATAAGCCTAATTTAAGAAACTAAGTAAAGATAATATTTAAAAGCATTTCAGTTATTTTCATAGTCGGCGAATTCACTTGATATTGGCAGCTTGTATTAATTTCGCCTAGCTTGTTTCCTGTAGCTTCTATTACTTTAACCGACTTTAAAATAAGGGGTTAAAGGGGCTAAAAAAATGCAAATTTTATTTTTGCTTTATTTTATTTTGGTTCTTTATTTTATTTTTGCACAACGCCATCTATCGGACTTTGGATTCCAACTATCAACATTAGTTCTATATTTAGACTTAAGATGTCGTTGCAAGTACTATACTGAATTGCGTAACGTAATATTTTTTTTCTTGAACTCACAAAATTAATCATATCTTTTGATAGAGTGAACCGATTTCGATGAAACAAAAACTAAGTTATACCTCAAGTTACGTTTAATTTTTGTATATAAACATTTTCAGCATTAAATTCGTAGATTTTACGTTTTGCGCGCACAAACAAACATATAAACAGACAAACAGACAAACAGACAAAAAATTTAAAAATGATGGAAATGGGTTCTGTTATTTATCTGTTCACACGCTGGCTATTTTTTTTTTCAATTTCTTCAATGTACAAAAATTACTTTTCTACAGATTTATTATATGTATAGATGATATGGTAAAAAGACCTTTTACAGCTTCTTATCAAGGACCGTATTCGGTAATAGATAGGTCAGATAAAGTTTTTAAGGTGCAATTGCCTAACCGTATTGTAAATGTTTCGATAGACAGATTAAAGCCAGCATTTATTATTGTAGAACAAAAAGAACAAAACTCAAATGTAATCGAACCTCAAATGTATAATCAGCAAACGCCAGATATTACGCAGAAAGATAGCGAGAAACATGTAAACATACCTATATGTAAAAATGAATATCGAACCAGAAGTGGTCGGCTTAGTAAGCAAATAGTTAGGTTTTCGTAATTAGTAACTGTATAATTAGGTTAGTAGTTTTAAGAACTAAGCATAAAACAGTAGGTCATAAAAATACATTTTGTAATAATTATTATTGTCATTTGTTTAAAGGTCAGAGTACGAAACTAGAGCAGCAAAGTCAGCATTTGATGTAATAAACGTTTTGTTAAGAATCAATATTATAAGTGTTAGGTAATTATGGAGTAATTTTAAATTTGTTTGCTGTAAAGTAAACACTAATTAAGTTTTTTATTTTTGCAAGATTAATAGACTTAGTTGTAACGTAATCATGGGCAACACCAAATCCGTGCAGAAGGAAGAGGAGGTTATCATTGCCCAGAACGGGGCAAATAACGCCTCAAACTCACATCTAGAGCAGAAGATTGAAATTTACGGCATCATGTTGACAGCCATGGCAGTAATACTCATAGTACTAATATTTTTCGTGGTGTACAAAGCGTGTTGTGTGCAGTCCAAGAAATGGTTTAGAAGCGAGCTAAACACTTGGCAGAGTGCAATGAACCTGGCCGGAATGGGAGTCAACCCGCTGCCATCAGCAAGGAACGGACACGGACACCCAACGGCGGCAGCACACCCAGGTTTCGCTAACGTTTAGTGGAGTGTATAGTGCTAGTGATATTAGACAGAGTGTAATAATGAGTCGTGCGCTAAGTTAAGTAGATATATAATAAATTTTAGTTTTAAATAGTGCTAGCTCACCCATCCATGTTTATGTATTCGAATTTATGTCTTATTTTGTTTTTTGTAGAAGGGGGTGACTGTGGCAGCACATTTAGTTGTTATAATTGTTATATATTTTATTGTAAGCATTTTTAATAGTTAGTATCGCTTAAGTTGCACTCATGTAAAGACCTAATAAATAACATCACGAGTTTAATAGTGTTTTCATTAAAGACTCTCAACGATACTCAATAAATAATAATAATAAAGTACACATTCTCCAAAAAATAAATGGTAATGTTACTCACCAAATGCGGATCGTTCTTGTCAGCAATACTGATGGCAATTTCAGCAAGACGCACCACGCAAGCGCCGGCGTCATGAATCTCAAACAGTTTGATCACCTGCAACGTACCAAGAAATTATGAAGAGGAAAGAACAATAGACTTTTTTGTTTTTAATGTATTTCTGTTAAGTGGTAAACAGGCAGTACAATTCGCAATTCAACCCTTTATTTGTCTGAAGCGGCAATTTGTTTCGAAACAAAGGCCACTAATGTATTTAAAGAAAAATAAAGTCGACATACCTTCATATAATAAAATACAAGAGCTTGATGCTGCGTGCTCGGCTCGCCCGCTGTTGCGACAATCTGTCTCAAGAACGGCTCCGAACTGACACCTTTTGCAGCTTTGCAGAATGCCGTGTATGCGCCCTCGGGGTCCTTTAAGTCTAACAACGCTAGTCCCAGAATAAATTGACCTGAAATGCATGAAAGTATTGTTAAAAACCTCTGTAACAATTCATGGTAAACTTTACCGGGTAAAGCCATTCTTTCGAATTTTGGCACTAATTTTCTGACTTATTTGAAAAACTCAATACTTAATTTATTTTATCTACTTAGAGTATTTTAAACTTGAGCTAAGATAGATCCACTCAACAGTTTTAAGTGCTGAAATCCTTGTGTCTTGGATGAACGGCTAAAATTACAAAGGTCAAACCTTTTTTGTTCCACTTAACGAAAAGCATTTCCTAACAAAATAACGACAATTAATAACTTACGCGAGCAAGCATTCCACTCGCACCACGGCTCCAGTAAAGCCACGTAGCTCTGTACCAAGCGCGGCTGGTTGATTGTGGCCAGCCACCAACCGAACTCGAAACCACCGGACACGGCCCATCTACGGATTTGCTAAGGAATGCTTATTGGGTTTTGTATGGCAAACGTCGAAAGTGAGATTATAAGAGAATTGCTCGAGTTTAATGACAGAGTCAAGTAAAGTATACAGATGTTATTATTATGGAAGAAGTACAAATTTGTTTACAACAGTTTAAATAACTTTATTACGTAACTAACAATTTTCACATAAATAGGAAAATATTAGAAAAATGGAACATTATGTAGCAATAAACAATATTAAAAAAGGAGAAAAGGTTGTAACTTTGGTTGTTTGTAAGGGCTTATTTCCTGAAATACTATAAAATAAATAAAATAAAAAATAAAAATCGTTTATTTACAAGAACAAGAGTATTTATAAAGATGTTAAGTAGTTATTATGTGCTTTGCCTGCTCTGCCATGAGGCGTGTAAATATTTGAATCATTAGGCTAGAAATTTCACTCAAAAAACACTAATTTAAAAATAAAAATGTTACATATTGTCAAATACCAAGTATATGCCTACAAAATAAAAACAAACAAACAACAAATAATGTCAAAAATTCAATTTTAAAAAGATAATAATAACAATTTAAACAAAAAAGAAAGAATAAAATCAAATCACATGTCACAAAATATCAAATCACATGTCACAAAATATCAAATCACATGTCACAAAATATCAAATCACATGTCACAAAATATCAAATCACATGTCACAAAATATAAAATCATAAACAATTAAATGTCACAATTATCAATAAAATCTTGGATAGAATAATAGCACTTCTCAATTAAATAATTAAACAGCTTCAATCTAAATTCTTTAAATGCCTTATCCTTTAAATTATCGCTAATGACATTGTATAATTTCACAGCCATGTAAGATGCATTGCGGTGGCATATAGCCAAACCCTTTGTAAACGGGTACTCTAGTTGTAAGTTATGATGTCCACGTTGGGGCCTATTTGTTGGTGTTTTAAGTCTAAAAAGGGACTGATTTTTGTGAACAAATATTAACATTTCATATATATACAGGGAAGGGAGTGGTAATATTCTTAACTTTTTGAATAACGGCACACAGCTATCGAGAAAATCAGCGCCACACAATATTCTTATACTTTTTTTTTGAATTTTAAACGCCCTATCGCTGTCTACAGAATTTCCCCACAGTATTATCCCGTAACGTAAAATAGATGCTACATACCCGTAATAACATATTAAGGCTGCTTTGTCGGATACAACATACTTAATTCGATATAAGACGTAAAGGTATCTGTCAAGTTTATTGCATAGCTTTTCCACGTGTGCTTTCCAGTCAAGAAAAGGGTCCAAAGTAAATCCTAAAAATGTTGTGTATGGCACTTCGTTGATTTTATCCCCATCGATTTGAATGTTTGACTCTATTGGGTCTCTGCGATGTGTTCGAAATTGTAAATATTCAGTTTTCTTTGGATTAATATTTAGGTTATGGTTTTGAAGCCATTGAACAACACTTTTTAAAGTTTCGTTTATTTCAGTTTCAAAGGCATTAATATTTGTACCTAATATACTTCCTTGAGGAACGCCGAATTTCACCAATTTGTAGTCTGAGCTGTACACTTGTATGTGGTTTTTATTAGTACCTACAATTTCTACGCACTGTTGACGATTTGCTAAGTAACTTTTTATCCACTCATAAGTTTTCCCGCGAAGGCCGCATTTTTCGACAATTTCAAGTAAAAAGGTGGTAGACAAAATCAAATGCCTTTGACATATCAATTGATACATCAACTGCTGGATTCTTTTTATTTAAAGATTCCGATACATGTTTAATTAAATTGAAACACGCCAGAGTAGTTGAGCTACCTTTTCTAAAACCAAATTGGTTAGGGATTAAGATTTCCTGTTTAATTAAAAAGTTCTTTATTTTATCAAACATCACTTTTTCAAAAACTTTAGATATGACGGGTATTAGTGCAATAGGTCGATAGTTTTTTAAGACGGTGCAATCTCCGGATTTCAAAAGTGGTTTAACTATGGATCGTTTTAGACGTTCTGGGAAAACTCCTTCTACAAACGAAACATTTATGATGTGACTTAGCGGCAAAGAAATATGTATGGCACATTTCTTGAAAAGAGAAGTCGGTAGGTGGTCATATCCTGTAGCTGCAGTATTTTTAAGTTTCTTAATTACCTTGTAAATGTCGTGGGGCTCAGTTGGTGTCAAATAGATCGAATTAATATTTCTTGAAACGTCCACATGGTTTTTGTCAATGTTATCATCATTAAGATTCGTCAAATTTATAAAAAAGTCATTAAATATATTTGCAATTTGTATTGGGTCCCTAATTTTAATATTGTCTTTTGTAACTTCCGATATGATAGATTTTTTATTTTCGTGGTCAAAATTTTGTTTTATTAGCCTCCATGACGCTTTATTTATATTTTTAGTTGTATTAAGATATTTCAAACTACTTAGTCGTTGCGAAATACCGATCACGTTTTTTAACGTTTTCGAGTAGTTTTTATAAATACGGTAGTTGTTTTTTTTGTTAGACGGATCCAGAATATATTTTAAGTAGAGTTGGCGTTTTCGTGTACAGCTCCTTTTTATTCCTTTTGAAAGCCATTTATTTTTTATTGGTTTTTGCACCATTTTCACGGTTTTCAGTGGGAAACAAAGCTCAAAAAACAAAACAAAGATATCATGAAATGCATTCAGACTTTCGTTGGTGCGATTTGATTCAAGTACTTCACTAAACTTTAATGATGAAATACATTCCACAAATTTAAGCATATTGTTATCTGAAAAGTTCCTTATTTTCTTGAACATCCAATTTGGCTTGTGGACAAATGATGCTTTTATTTCTATATCGCAAGTTAATGTCTGTCCAGTATCATGATCTGATAAAGTTAATACATGTGTGTTTCCTTGCACCACTTTTAAATTACTGGCTATTAAATCAATGCAAGAGTTTTTTCGTGTTGGTTGTTTTATATGGTTTACTAAGTTAAAATTGTTTAATAGGGATTCAAGTTCTCTGGCTTGTTTGTTATTAGTGAGAATGTCAATATTCCAATCTCCGCATATTATTATATGCTTAAAAGATTTATTTTTCGAGAGCTTGTTCATAATTAGTTCGAACTTGTTAAAAAATATATCTAATTTTGAATTAGGAGTACGATAGATGCAAATTACAAAAATACTATAGTTAGAAATTTCTATCGCACAACACTCAAAATCCTTTTCTACAGATTGCTTATTAATCCAATCTATCGGTATAAAATCTAAGTCTTTTTTTATAAGTATGCATGAACCCCCCCTTTTTTCAGTTTTTCTGCAATAGGCCGATGCTACTTTAAAATTATTGAAGTGTAAATTTGTTAACAAGTCGTGTCTTATAAAAGTCTCAGTAAAGCACATAATGTCAATCGATAAATTATAGTTCAATTCTATTTCCGAGATAGCAGAAATAATATAATCGCGCTTGTTTAGAAGGCCCGCAATATTTTGGTGAAAAAGAGTTAACTTATCTATTTAATACTCCACTCTGCTCCCTTCTTCACTTAATTGAACCGCGTTTCCGTTGAATCTTGACAAAAAAATGATTCTCGGACACAGTTACAGCAGATCTTTATATCTTTTAAAATCTTAAACATTGCTGCATATGTAATACGACCTGAATATCTGTGGAACATGTCAAAATTATACTCTAAGTTATTATTACAGTCGAAAGTATAGGCATAGTTATTTGAAATTACATCATGGTATAATAAATTATTAAACATTTCTACTCTGGAGTTGTATACATAAAACCCTTTCCCTAATTTGAAGGTTGGTAAACCTATCATAATATTTGTGTGTTGCAACGGTTCCAGAGTCTTTCTAATGTTGCTTACAATATCATGGTAGTGTTTGGTTGTTAAAAAATCTAATTCATTAATTAAAATGACACAGAAATCCTCATAGGTGTAGTCTTTTAATTTGTTTTCCAGTCCATTTAGCATTTGAATAATTCCTCCTCCCGGTGTACAATAGTGAATAAATTCAGAACTTTCGCCATAGATGTCTTCTACATAGTTTAGAATGTTATATTTATTGGTGTTACTAATAGCAACCGTGATAGCCCAGTGGGTAGAACACTCGCTTATCGTGCAAACGACTAGTGTTCAAATCCTGGGTCGGGCCTACACCAATTTGTCTTTTCTAAAAACATATGTGTGGTTAATTTATCATGGTTGTTAACGGTGAGGGAAAACATCGTGAGGAAACCCACATGGCTGAGTTGTACTTAGTCATGTGACAGTGTATTCGTACAAAACGGCGATAGGCCTGCCCCCTATCACGTGAGTACACTGTCCATGCAAAACGTGGGTACTCTGAACACCAGGTGACAAAGTCACGTGATGTTCAGAAGTATTAGTACCTCTGCCAACCCCTTCGGGGATATTCGGCGTGAACGTTTATGTTTATGTTATGTTACTACTAAAGCAAAATTTTTTTTTTTTTGGCTTTAAGTTTCTCTTGTCATATTTTCTTATCTGCATCTTTGGAGATGAGGTATCGGGTATAGGTTTTGCAATAAAGTTGTTGCTTGTTTGCGGACTTGGGCTAGTTGACTCTAATGGATTTGTAATGGGTTATTGGTTTTCACATTTTTTCGCTTGTTTTTGTTTTTTTGTGGTACAGGTGTTAATGTTATCGACTTATAAATGTTTTTTTTTGCGGTTATCTCTTCATTTTCTTTTTTTTAGATCGAACCTATCATAAATATTCTTTCACAACTGGAAAGCTATACCATTTAAGAGTACTAACCGCTATATCATCACGCTAAATTCAGTCATGGGTAAGCAGTAATTGAATAAACTAGGGCAGTCCACAAGTATAATAACATATAGAGCGACAAAAAGCTGTGTCTTATAATTATTATATTTAAAATTATGTAGAAAACACATGTTCAAAAACTAAAATAGTTTTTTCTTTACAAAAGGATACAATTGATGCGCAAGATGTTGCGTCAGCAGTGGCAAAGCATGGTGCGCATGCGTAGGAGCCCTTGCAGCTGCCAAATGCGCTCTAGCCCGCTTCCCCCCCGCTCCCCGCGCATACCACGGCACCACGCCCCCCGCCCCGCTGTCGCCTGCAGGGCGTGCTTCCACTCCTCCCAACTCCAAAGCGCTTAGTTTGAGACGAAAGAGTTCCTCGGATTCGCGAGACCTGTTGGTTTTGGATTTCTTGTAAGACACACCGGTGATGTTATTAGTAGATATATTCCAAAGATGTTGTGTAAAATGTGGTAATCATTATGCGCATGCGTAGGAATGCGGACTGCTGCCAAATGCGCCCTAGCCCTGTTCCCCCCGCACCCCGCGCGTACCACGGCACCACGCCCCCCGCCCCGCTGTCGCCTGCGGGACGTGCTTCTACCCCTCCTAATTCCAAAGCGCTTAGTTTGACACGAAAGAGTTCCTCAGATTCGGGAGACCTGATGGATTTGGATTTCTTGTGACGCACACTAATTGGTAATGTTAGTGAAAGATGTTGTGTAGTTAGTGAAAGATGTACATTAGCATTAATTACCGCAGGCGTGTTAAGTCACGTTTTAGGACATTTGAGGTAATTCAAGTGATTGTTTTGGCGATGTGGTCGGAACCTAACCTTTTAAATCATTTCACCATACATGTTCTAAAAGTGGTTGAAGAATTTCTAATCTGAAAAAGCTATATATGCGTATATAATATCTAGGTGTTAAGTACTCAAACTGAGCTAGGCGTTATTAAAATACGAATCGGATTCCTTTGCATGAAAATCAAATATATATAACCTTGTGTATCGCCACAGATATAAAAGAGTAAGACTCACAGTTGCTGCTGCTGGCGCGGCTGGCGGTGCAGCCACAGCAGCGCGCGGTAGGCCTGCCAGTGCACGCAGCAGTGGCCCGCGCCCGGCACCGCGTCGCCGCGCACCACGCCCAGCGCCGCCGTCGCGCCGCGGACCACGCCAGCTCTGGGAAATTAAAACCGCAAACGATAATTATAATAGCGTCCACACCTCTTCTGACTGCTGAAACATATTCGAGTGGCATATGCCGTTTCAAAGTTCAAACGAAGTTTATAACACACAAGCAAACCCGGCGAAATCCCTTTCGCCACCATATGGCTCATTTTCGTGAGGGACACTCACGCACCACGTACTGGTTTGTCATGGTATTTGCCTTTCCAACGCATCCAAAACCGTGAGGTTCGGTTCGCGCGTTCTGTAGTTAAATCGTCAGGAAGGAAAACGCCACTTATTCTTAAGTAGTAGATGATAAAAGAAGATTACAACTAGTTTGAGTACCAATAAAATACGTGATTTCTAAGAAATAATCAATTGTGATACCGTAGAAGAAAACAAACATACCTCATTTCCGCCATCTGTCTGATGGCTTCTGTAACAACTGCTACACCTAGGTTACTGCTGAACAGATTCTCATATTCACTGTTTTCTTCTTCATCTGGAAAAATAACATCATTTTATCATAGAGAAAGAGAAATGACTATTAATATAAATAAAAAAAAAATCAAAATGTCGAGAAGTGAGTTTTAAAGATTACAATAAAATTTTAACTTATATCGAAGCTTTTATAAAGCAATATTTCACAAGGTACTTTTTGAATGTATGCATGATCTGTAAAGTCCGAATACTAGACACATAATATAAATTATCTAATACCTGCAGCAGTGTCAATTTCTGGTACATCCAATCTGAGAGCATCATTCAGCTGTAGAACTGCAGTCTGCAAGTCTCTGATGGGCTCCAATATAGAGGCCAGCTCATCGATTTGCTGAGGTGATAGCATCTAGAAAACAATGATTTATTATGTTTTATTTAACAAGGGAATATGAGTACATTTTCAGCGTCGAGTCGAGATATTGAAAAATTAACTATGCGAAGTTAAAACTTGTAACTGTTTTTTAAATACATATTTATACATACATAAAAGTTATACAGTTACTATATAGTTATAGCTCAATTGGCAGAGCCACGGGGGCGTATACCCGGAGGTCGCGGGTTGGAACTACTCTGTGGCATCGACAAGTGTTTGTGTCGAAAATTTAAATTTTAGGATTTTAATTGTATTTAAGATAGTTTTTGAAAGAATTTACACTGAAAAGATCTCCGTTTCATAAGGATAAGATATACTAAAAGGAGAATTGAAGTTTTACAAATATTTCGGGATTATATCAAAGTACTTTGTTTATCGCTTGTTTCAACGGTTTTTTCAGGCCAGTATTTTTTCTTTATTTTACTCATATTACTCATATTACATTAAAACAATACCTCAGTATAACTAAGTACTGCATTAATAAGTTATATTTCTTCTTATCTACTTATATTTTCCTAGATATACTCTTATCATAAAATATAACCTTAAATTTGTCAATAAGTTATCTAGTAAATAAAACCTAGTTACACAATATCAAGTACCATTAGCTCAGAAATAGTTAAAATGCCTACTCGCAGTGAAACTATTAGTAATTTAGAAAAGAAGTTAAATTCAGCCCTTTTAGAATTGAAAAAATCAAAAGAAAATATCATTAAATTGTTAGAGGAACGCGAGGATAGTGAGCAAGAAATTAACAATATTATTAAAACCAATTCTTGTTTAAGGAAACAACTTGTTGATATGGACGCAGAGCTACAAGATAGCATAGCCCAAAGGATGGCCCTGCAAAGAGATGTTAGTTTGCACCAAGATAGTTATGATTTTCATGAAGCAGCACTTCAAGAGATACAATTGTTAAAAGCACAACTGGCAGGAGCTGAATTGGAACTTCATACACTAAGGAGTAACAAATCTGAGGAGAACTCAATTATGCTACAGCAAATGTACGATAGCGTTATTCATATGCCAACTATAGACTTAACTACTCCGGTAAAAGAAAAAAAACCCTAACCTATTGTTAACATAAAAGGTTCAAAAAAGTTAAAGAAATACCTTAAACTTAAAAGAATTGTAAGAAATCATGTAAAAAAACTTAATAAACTAAGGTGTAGTCAACATCATGAGATGAAATTTAAGTTAAATAGGCTAGAAAAACTATGTAGTGATTATGAACTTTCTCTAGACAATAATAAAGTTAAACTTAGCCATGATAGTAATAGGATTATAGAATTGGAAAAATCTCTTCAAGATATTACATTAAAGTATCATAACAGCCACTTAGAGATGCAAAGCTACATAGAAGGTTTAGAAGAAATCATAGAATTAAGTAATGAAAATATCAAAACAGTAGAAACACTTTCTGGGTTTTGCAATAAGTGTGAAAGCGTAAGTACTTTCATAAATGATGTATCCCCTGAAAATAGAAATAATATGGTTCAGCCCACTTTTGCTTACAATAGAGGTGTGTCGACTCAGAGGACTTTAGTCTTCTCCGATTCTCTTGGTGTTAACATTGGCCACCATTTAAACAAAGAATTAGACCAATGTATCTTAAATACTTGTATGCCCGGAGCAAGTTACTCACAAATAATAAATTCTGTTTTAAAAGCACAATATGACTCCAACACTACTTTAGTTATTTTAATTGGTTCAAGTAACATGGTTAAACCAAGTGACTTGAAGAAATCATTTGACAAGTTGGTTAATTTAAATGTCAGAAAAATAATTATAAGTGACTTCCTATATTCCAAGCATCTTAGCTATAAGGTTAATACTAGTATTTATAAATTAAATATGTTACTATATAATTTCACCTTGGGATATAGGCAAAAAATTGTTAATTTTAATATAAATAACTATATTAAGAAACCATTTTTGACTAAAAGTACCTTGAAAGTACCTGAACATTCTAAAAAACGTCTAGCTATGTTACTAGCTAGTAATATTATTTACAACAATGTTATTAATTTGAATAACATAACTATTTCAACTGACTTGGATGCAGTTATTAGTACATGTACTAATGTATCTGCAAATTTAGCTTTAAACTAGGTAGTAAGACAAAGGAAAAGGCATACATTTCTCTTGTTCATCAGAACATACAGAGCCTTTCCTGCAAATTATTAGAATTAGAATTATTCATTAATAAGTACAATGCCAAAATACTTTGTTTAACAGAACACTGGTTAAAAGCCGAACAAATGAAGTTTAGTTTAAAGAATTACACAGTGGGCAGTTGTTTTAACAGAGAGTCCATAATGTGTGGGGGTAGTATGATACTATTATATGTAGACATTAAATTTAAAGAAAGAAAAGACATCTGTAGACTCTCTGTTGAACAACATGTAGAAATCTCATGCATTGAATTGAACAAGTACATAATTTTGTGTGTATATCGCCCACCCAAAGGTAACTATGACATCTTTGAAGCAGTGATGGAAGATGCTTTGGGGATGGCTTCCCGCAGCTCCAGAGAGGTTGTAGTTTGTGGGGATTTCAATGTTGACTTGTTGGGTGAGGGTCTAGTAAAGGAGAGAATATTAACATTTTTTCAATCATTTAATCTTCTAAATGTATTTAATGAGCCAACCCGAATTACCTCGACCTCTGCGACATGTTTAGATAATTTTTATTGCAATTGTGATTACTCCGGTCACTTCCTTTTTGATTGCATTACCTCAGACCACAAGGGTCAATTTATAAATTTAGAATTTACAATTGAAAAGCAAAAGTCAATAGTATGTAGACAGATAACTGAAAAAAAACTTAGCTTATTTGAAAATAATATTAGGTCTAGCATCAGCCCCCTAATGAGAAGCAGTGAATCATTAGAGAATTGTCTTTCTTTCATCAATGGGCTGAAAACAGAATTTAACAAAATCTTTAAAACTAAGGTAATACTGTGTAATACAAAATGCTCTTTTGCTGAATGGGCCACCACTGGAATTAGAATAAGTAGAGATCACCTATATAACATTTATAGAGAAAAGTCCTATAACTTCAACCAAGATTTTATTATTTATGTCAGAAATTATTCAAAAATTTTCAAAAAAGTTTGTGGTGAAGCTAAATCTAGATGCATAAAACATAAAATTAAGAATTCTTCTAACAAGAGTAAGACTGTCTGGAAAATAATTAACAGTGAAACTGGAAAACCAATGTCCCCACATGATCTCAATTTATTATTAGATAATGAACTGATACAGTCAAGATCACAAATTGCTGACATTTTTGAAAATCATTTTATTAATACCCCTACTCAGACAACAGAGAAATTAAATTCATGTCCCCAAAAAGCTCTTGAGTTGTTGGAACGAAATGTTACCAAAACAACAGCACAGTTTTCTTTCATGTATGTTGACAGTAATGATATAATTAAAAATTTTAAAACTATTAGTCTTAAAAAAACCGAAGACATAACCGGAATGTCAGTTTTCGTCATAAACAGAATAATAAATATAATCGCTCCACATTTAACGATACTTTTTAATAAATGTATAGATATAGGAGAATTTCCAGACTGCATGAAGTTAAGTAGGCTCATCCCACTCCATAAATCAGGAGATAGTCAGGACTTTACCAATTATAGGCCTATTTCTATTTTACCAGTTCTCAGTAAAGTTTTTGAGAAAATCATGTCCAACCAAATGCTTTCTTATTTCAACAAACATAATATATTCCATGACGAGCAATATGGTTTCACCAAAGGTAGGTCTACTGTAGATGCAGGAGTGTCACTAATGAAACATATTTTTAATTCATGGGAAAACTCCCGGGATGCGTTAGGTATATTCTGTGACCTCACAAAAGCTTTTGATTGTGTAAAAAAAGAGATAGCGTTGATTAAACTTAAATATTACGGTTTTGACGAGCAAGCACTGAAATTGATGGCATCATATCTTAATAAAAGAACTTTAAAGGTTGATATTAATGGAACCACGTCGGAAGGATCGGAAATAGAAATGGGCGTTCCTCAAGGTTCTATACTTGGCCCATTACTGTTTCTGATTTACATTAATAATTTACCATTTATGGTACAAAAGTATTCTGAGATAGTTATGTTTGCAGATGACACATCTTTAATATTTAATGTAGCGAGATCCTCTACATCTCTTGACGACGTAAATAAAGCTATCTCACTGGTATTGCATTGGTTTACTGTAAATAACCTGGTTCTAAATGCCAAAAAAACTAAATGTATTAAATTTACTTTACCGAATGTTAGGCAAGTTGAAAACAATATTGTTATTGATAGTGAAAAAGTAGAATTAGTGAAAGAGACAAAATTCCTAGGGATAATAATCGATTCTAAGTTGCAATGGGGACCCCATATACTAACACTTTCTAAAAGGCTGAGCTCAGCAGCGTATGCCGTGCGTAAGATTAGAGAAATAGCAGACGTAGAAACAGCTCGCATTGTGTATTTCAGTTATTTTCATAGTATTATGTCGTACGGTATTTTATTATGGGGTAAAGCGGCTGATGTTCATAAAGTTTTCGTCTTACAAAAGCGAGCTATCCGATCTATTTACATGTTGAGGTCGAGGTATTCGTTGCGCGAAAAATTTAAAGATATTGGCATTTTAACTGTCCCTTGCCAATACATATTTGAGAATTTAATGTATGCTAAAAAGAATATATGTCAATTTAGTAAAGTTAGTGATAGGCATACTGTTAACACTCGAAATAAGGACAAACTTAACGTACCGAAGTGGAGACTTAATAAAGTAAGTAACTCCTTTATGGGACTATCCCTCCAAATGTTCAACAAACTTCATTCTGACATGTTGGAATTGCCTGTGGCATCTTTTAAAAAGGCAATTAAAGCAATGCTTTTAAAGAAATCTTACTACAGTGTTCAAGATTTTTTAAACGACAAGGACCCAACGCGCACATGACCGTGTCCGTAAAGCTATAAATCTTCCCTCGTTATTCCCAGGAATAATTGCCTGGTGAGGATTTTTCTTCTCACGTTATGTGATTGGTTTTTTGTGATGACAATTTATTTTTATTATGTCAAACAAGCGTTTGGTTTTGTCGCATAGAAAATCTTTTATAAAGTAAAAACATGTTAATAAACTGAAATTGTACAAACCATGTTTTGAAAAAATGAAAAAATGTGAATGTAAAGAGTTTCTTTGTTGCTTCTTCTCTTTACGAACACCTTCCGAAGCAACGGACTAATGATAAATTTAAAAACATATGACGTTCAAAAAATGTTAGTTTTTTAACTTAATTTTGAAGAATAAACTTTTTGACTTTTGACTTTTGATCCGCGCTAGTGTAGAAAATTTTCCTTTCCCTTAATAATAATAATCCCCACATGACGTTTTTATGACCAAAAACATTCTAATTATACAGTTACTGTAAGTAATTTTTTTCAAGCATGTCAAGAAGTAATTTTGCTCCTTTCCAATTTTTTATAATTGTGTTAATTATAGATTAGCCAATATTATGTAAAAATATATAACTTAAAATATCCGGTTTAGCAGTCCTTCAAGCTGGATCGGACTCTGCATTTATTTCAACCATGATAAGTATAGCTGGCGGCGAACACGCGGCGCTCCAGCATGATACCATGATAGTATGTATAGTATAGCACACTACATACCGGCGTAGCGAGCGTGTCGGCCGCCAACAGATGCAGCAGTCGCGGCAGCAAGCGGTGCTGCGGCGCGCTGGCGGCGAACACGCGGCGCTCCAGCTCGGCGGCGGCGCGGGCGCCCACTGCGCGGCTCCACGCTGCGCCGGCTACGCATACTGTGCGCCAGCCGCCCGACTCCGATTCTTTAATAATTATATTTACAATTATGATTTTAGATGGCAGAACCATAGACAAAGGGAGGAAAAAGACAGTTGTCAGTACTGAGAAAAAAATAAGGTATGTCTTAAGATTTACTTATAGCTTGGGAAGAACAACCGCCTATCATGCAAATAGGTTAAAATACCAAGTTTACACAATATGGCATTTCCAAAAGTCATACTTGTGGTTAATTTATCAGTAAAGGAAAACATAATGAGGATACCCACGTTACTAAGTTCTACTTCGTCACATGATAGTGTATTAGTACTAAAACGGCGATAGGCCTGCGTCTTATCACGTTGAGTACCCTGTCCAAACCAAACGTGAGTACTCTTAACACCAAGTGACAATATTGTCACGTGATACTTAGAAGTACTGAGGTGAGTGTATGTCTATATATGTGTGTGTGACTAAATATTGGCAAAATATATTAAAATATATCTAATATCATCAGCATCAAATTTGATGAAATTGACATTTGGTAAATAACTGGCTCCCTAGTAAACGCTTACACGCCCCAAGGCATGATTAAACCATTTTCACCATAGATGTACTAATAAAACCGTAGATAAGTTATGCGCGCTCATAAGTGGCACTTAAAAAACAGGCTAAATGCCTCATCTGACTTAAGTCGCACACTAGCTGCCGTCGCGATCGTTCACTTGTTTTGACGTGTTTTTTTATCAAAATAATCAAGAATGCCGTCTTTAGTGATGAGATTTTGCACAAACTATAGTAGAAAAACTACTAAAAGTGACTTATCATTCGTAAGTATTATAAAATTTCAACGTTTTAATTTTAATTTATAATAAATTAGGTGTAAGGTGTCATAAAATAGAAGAAGTATTGTGCGTGTTCAAAGACTAAAGTAGTCAAAGTGTCCAGATGGGACATTCGTAATAAAGAGGTTACGTGTATACTCCTTTATAGTACTTTTTATTTGTTTTTATGAGTAACATGTTTATTCTTTATTTATTCTTTATTTATTATTATTATGTTTTTGTATGTCACGAATAAATATTTTCTTTCTTTATTATTTTTATAAGTGTACTCACTCACAGTAAATGCTGGTGGAAAATGTTAAAGTTATTATTATTTTAGGTGTGAAGTTTCTAAATATACT
Organism: Bedellia somnulentella; assembly: GCA_963576735.1. Taxonomy (NCBI): domain Eukaryota; kingdom Metazoa; phylum Arthropoda; class Insecta; order Lepidoptera; family Bedelliidae; genus Bedellia; species Bedellia somnulentella. The sequence continues at coordinate 10,567,336 of OY755183.1, forward strand.
TTATTAGAAAATACAATTTTAGGTTCACATTGAATGAAGTATGAAGAATTAAATGGTTATTTCTATTCTATTCTATATTATTTATTATTTGTTATATTGTGTTGCGGGGGCAGCCATTCCTCTGAAGGCTCTGAGTAATTTGATTCCGCTTTAAAATCGAGCGTTTTAACGTACTTTTAAACAATTGTACTCGCAACGAAGCTTTCACTACTCTGTCATATTTTTTCTTCTAGTATTTCCTACGTTTCCACTTTTCTTGCCGCCGTATTGAAATGATAGTTTTAGTAAAAGCTTTTTAAAACATTGATTATACTGATACTTTCTAAAATATCGGCGATAGGCCTGCCCCCTATCACGTGAGTACACTGTCCATGCAAAACGTGGGTACTCTGAACACCAGGTGACAAAGTCACGTGATGTTCAGAAGTATTAGTACCTCTGCCAACCCCTTCGGGGATATTCGGCGTGAACGTTTATGTTATGTTATGTTTATGTTTCTAAAATAGCCTGGTTTATGTTAATTTTAGTGATTGTAAAATGTAGGTAATTTAGTAATTAAGCATTAAATTATATACTTTCTTCATACATTTTTTTAACAAAACCTGTTTTTTTATTTTCAACTGTTTTGCTCCAACCGCTCTCAGATAAGTGATCGTGTCGCATCTGATCATGAAGGTACTAACTAAACAGGAGAAATTGCGCACTCACAAAAATATGGTACACAATAGTGTAGTTTATTACCTTGCAATAAAGCTTATAATTTTTTGAACTCTGTCAAGCAGAGGAACGTCCTAGAACGAGAGCCCGAACTAGAGGAGTGTTTCCCGCTCGCGTGGTTGCCAGTCGAGATTAAGTTCAAAGAAAAACCAATTTAAACTTATTTATAGGGAATATTTTATAAAATGCAGGTTACTAACTATTCCTTTTTAATAAATTGTTTTAATTATTATCATCTTCTGTCAACTTAGATAAATAATTTATTAACTTTGGTAATCGGTAAAATTATATTTACCAACAGAAGGCCACCCTACTTAAAACGAGACACAGTTAACTAGTTAGTCATCCTTGTTCAGGACACTTTAAGAAGCCAATGCGCATTCCTGTTTAAATAGTAATTCCATGCATCTGATCTAAATTATTCTTTGTCAAGCGGTCGTCTTAAGGTGATATTTCACGTCGGTGCAGAGAAAATATGTTTATCTCTTTTTAGCGCTTGCTATGGAATGTGCTATCTCGCTTACATTTCAAATATATTTATTGGTGTGTTGTTTAGATATATTTCTAGTGGTGTGCGTACATCTGCCGCAATCCGTGCCACTCGTAAGCGCCAGTTTTCTAGTAAATAACCTATCTAACGTTTTTTAGTACATCTATGATTTTCACATATTGAAGTATTTGTGACTGTAACTCCCGAATATCCAAAACGACATCTTTACCGTTAACGCTCTAGTGCTGTTAGCGTTGGATGCTGATTTGTTTAAACTACTTTCATATAAATAAAGATCGACTAACCAGCTATATTGTCCAGTTCGTCGTCCGGCGCCATCATGATCCTCTCGAGCGGCTCCAACTCGAACACGAACGAGACGCCCGCTCGCTTTATCACGACGCACCATACACCGCTTTCGTCCTCCTGGTAAGTATTACATATTAATTATTCATTTGCTACTGTCTAATTTAAAAATAATACTGGAATCTAAGCGAGTTGTAGATTTTTGATTTTATATATCTTATTTTTTGCAAAGTAGTTTGGAAAGACATGGTATTTATTCCTTCCCTAAATTGCAATTGGAGCATATAGGCAATTTTTGCAAGAAGTTTGGTTTGGGCATTGCTTGGCACTCAGCTAGTAACTAAAAAAACAGTTAGATATGACATACTATTTAGTTAGTTGCTTTATATGCTGCATATTTCCCTATATGAGCATTCATTAGAATTTAATTATAATATCATTGTGCCTTGAGGTGCTGATCAAAATGTATATCAACATGGTTGGCTCTTGCATTTTGCCCTCAGACCAATTAGAACGGGACGCGCCTTACAAGGCGTTACCCCTCTGTTAAAGGTACATGATTCCGAATCTAGTCCATTTATAAAAACTACTTCAACGGCCATTTTTAAATCATTTCACCGTGTCCGTGGTCATGGAAAGTGCTCTCGGAAAAATGCCTATTTGTACAGTATATTGCTGTAAAAATAAATCAACCACATCATAATTTAAAAAAGACGGTATTTCTTTTAATTTTTATGCATATTTTTTCCAATATTTCTATTGATTTATGTTTTAAATTGTGTTTTACAAAAATGATCATTTTGTAGTTCCCTCCATTTTAAATTACATTCACTCAAAGCGCACTCCCCCACGAGACTAACTTACCCACCACGAGACTAACTATTAGGGTTGTCAAAAATAGAAAACATGATAATGACAGATAAATTTATACTTAAATACGTTATTATAAATACATTAATTTATGAATTTGCCGTGTTAAGAATTCCCCATTTCTTGCCATGGGTGTCCTTAAGAGGCGACTAAGGCTATGAGGCTTTTTGACTGGTTGTTGGGTGATACGGTTGAAGACCCTTCACCGACGATACTTTTATTTCTTCCGTCTTTCCCCAATTTAGTTCCAAAAGTGGCTGTGAAATTTCTAATTCTGAAGCTCTGTCTACCCCTTTTATTGGATTTAAAGCCGTCAGTATATGTATGTAGGTATGTTAATGAATTGCTGTATATACTGCTTCAAAGTTACTATAATATTGCTACAAATTTTGGAGTTTTTGTCATTCAATAAATATTATTTGTTCTTTTTTTTCCATTAAAAATATTTCATCTAGTTCAATTATTTGAAGTGATGATTAATTAACAACAAAAATAGTTTATATATTTTTATTTATGTCAATAGGCTAATAATTTTTTGCACATGTGAAAAATCTCGATGATTGGTAACCCTATGTACATAACAAATTGTAATGGAGATGTGGCACCTATCGATACACAATTTTTTATAATGAGTGAATGAATGATTTATTCAACCAAATATTTATTTTAGAATGTAAAGTAAAAATATTTAGTCTTATAATTGAATACTAACAGGTTTCCAAAAGACGAAATATTAAAAAAAAAATGGACTGCTTCTTGTAAGAGGCATTCATTGTGGGAACCCACTCGCACGAGCACTGTTTGTTCGAAGCACTTTGGAGAATCAAGGTTTTTGAAAGTTACCGATTACAGGCGATTGTTGACTGCCCAAGCCATCCCAACATTATGCTTAGAAAATCCAGTAAGTATCGATGTATCAATTAATTTGACTATGTTTGATAGATAGTCATGGAGGATATTCTGATAATCCCACGGCTCGGCAATTTGAATCAATATATAAAGAACTATTGGTTCGCAAGGAATTGATATGCAGTGAAAAAGGCACAAATTGTTTACCGCTAAAGAACATTAACATTTTAAACTGTTCATCTTCTGTAGAAAAAATTAATATCACTTGCCCGAATGCACGAGAGCAATGTTCATACTCAGAGTTGGAACAAGATGATTTATTAAATTTGGAGTTCAACATTATGCTTTCTCCTTTTGGTGAAAAAGTCGTTGAATACTTAGCTGGTTTTGTGGTGTATTTATTGGGCAAAAAAAATTAAATGTTACCAGTGCTTGAAATCATTATTAGGAGTATACAACGAAGAAAGTTTAATTTATCATAAAACAAGAGGATTTTTAAAATACGCTTCCAAAAATGTTATCACTTTATGCCGAAAATCTGAAAAAAATTATAAGACTGGAGCTTTGATGAAAAAAATAAATTAAACAAAAAGTGTACCGCCGCATTTGTGGTAAACCAATGCCTTTAGTTTTTTGTCGGCGAAGACATGTTCCCTGATATGGAAAACCATGATACCGACAATATTGTCAGTCACAAAACTGAGTTAGCAAGAGCTGTTATTCAAAAAATATTCCGATACTAGACTTGGTTACCTTGCAAAAAAACGTAAATGTATTCGCCATATTTATAATACACTAATACATTTTAAAAACCAATAAAGCTCAGAATCTGTTTTTTTAAATATCTTAGCCATCAAAGCTCAGAATCTGTTTTTTTAAATATCTTAGCCATGATAGCTCAGTGGGTGAAACCCCGCTTCTTAGATAACAAACATATTTTCGTTTGAATTTGTGTGGTTCAATTATTATAAATTAGCTATGGGTAAACTCAATTCCCATACTTGTTTAAAGGGGTAGTGACATTAAAAAGGTAAGTAGAAACCACTGCTCTAAAGTAATAGTATGTATAGTAAAGATGCGCGCTATATTTCGTAATTTTGAAACATGCACAAAAAATTATTTCGGAAAAAGTTATTTCTTGAAGATTCAATTTTTTTTTAAATAATCTTACCCATTACCTATTCCTTACTTAACTACATGTGGAATAAATATTGTTTAATTTAATCATAGTAGAAGACTTTCCAATCACTCATTCATTCAAATTAATCTATGTCGATAAATTTATTAAGGATCCGTAGCCCTATTATATTCTATGTGTTCGTAATGTAATTCTAAATGTTTATTTGTCGCGTACAGGAATTTTGACTGCATGTGTGTGAAAATAAGTGTGTTGTTGTTTTTTTATGCTTGTAGTGCGTGTAAAGACGAAAACTATTTTTACTTCTGTGTGCGTGTTTGCGTATGTAGTCTTCCTCGCCCCCCGCAAAAATTGGCAGAAAAAAATGTTTTGAGATCTCGATGAAGGCGCGTCCCGTTCTAATTGGTCTGAGATTTTGCCCAATCAATGTAAACGTATTTTAGTGTGAGTGTTTTTTTGCATCATGTTTTTCTTACATTTTTCGAAACGACCAATCCAAGTGGTTTCTGTAACCCTTCCATATATTGTATGCACCAGTTATATAAGTCTGACCAGCATCTGGAAAAGGATAACATTATTATTAAATTTATTAGTTATTAGTAGACTGGACCTGGAGAGCTGATTTTCATTACGTTGATAGTTTTAGTGCTTAGTTCTCAGATGTTTAACCTCTTATTGAAATAAAAATGAGCTAGGCCAAAAAGGTTTATATCCTCTGACATGACAAAAAATTATAGGTGTCAGAATTCTATGTATGTTAGTTTTGTATTTAATGTAAATTGTGCATGTTGGCCGCGTGGTCAGTGTTGTTGGTGTAGCTATGTATGTAAGTATGTATGTTAGTTTTGTATAATGTTACTTGTGCATGTTGGCCGCGTGGTCAGTGTTGTTGGTGGAGCTATGTATGTAAGTATGTATGTTAGTTTTGTATAATGTTACTTGTGCATGTTGGCCGCGTGGTCAGTGTTGTTGGTGGAGCTATGTATGTAAGTATGTATGTTAGTTTTGTATAATGTTAATTGTGCATGTTGGCCGCGTGGTCAGTGTTGTTGGTGTAGCTATGTATGTAAGTATGTATGTTAGTTTTGTATAATGTTACTTGTGCATGTTGGCCGCGTGGTCAGTGTTGTTGGTGGAGCTATGTATGTAAGTATGTATGTTAGTTTTGTATAATGTTACTTGTGCATGTTGGCCGCGTGGTCAGTGTTGTTGGTGGAGCTATGTATGTAAGTATGTATGTTAGTTTTGTATAATGTTACTTGTGCATGTTGGCCGCGTGGTCAGTGTTGTTGGTGGAGCTATGTATGTAAGTATGTATGTTAGTTTTGTATAATGTTACTTGTGCATGTTGGCCGCGTGGTCAGTGTTGTTGGTGGAGCTATGTATGTAAGTATGTATGTTAGTTTTGTATAATGTTACTTGTGCATGTTGGCCGCGTGGTCAGTGTTGTTGGTGGAGCTATGTATGTAAGTATGTATGTTAGTTTTGTATAATGTTACTTGTGCATGTTGGCCGCGTGGTCAGT